>JAUZSU010151553.1:0-14550 GCA_034780255.1 Parotocinclus maculicauda
AATGTATGAAAAAACTAAAACTAATACTAAAACTAATGAAAACTAAACTAAAACTAAGCATTAAAAAATAATAATAATAACTAAAACTAATAAAAAAAACTAATTAAAACTAACTAAATTTGAGAAAAAAAAAGTCAAAACGAAATAAAACTAAACTATAATGAAAAATCCAAAACTATTATAACCTTAATAATGGTGCCCTAAGCCTTTCACAGATGCACTGAAATTTTGCCAATAACACAGACAAAACAAAATAACACCAAAAAACAACAAAAAATAAAGAAAGAAAGAGACTAACTAACATATTGTGTTAAAAAAGATTGGGACAGTGGAAACGAACTGTCTTAGTTTAGTGAAGAAAGACTTGAATACTGTGAATAAATTTACAGAAAGCATGCGGCTTTGACCGCTAAAGACACGGGTTTAAGTAGCAAAGCATGTAACAGTAGCTTCAGAACAGACTAAGTTAATGGATAAGCTTTACCTGTGAAGTTGCAGATATTCTCTGGGTCTGTTCATTAGATGTAGTAATCGGTCAGCTATTTTGTTTTTCCCCACACCCTGTCAACAAATGAGAATTCAAGAATTCAACAGTATCAATCCATTTGACAGGCTGTGATTCAGTGTGACAGCAGTGATCAAGCCCACACCTTCCATTCTGTGCCCGAACACTCCCTACAGGGACAACGAAGTCAACTATAGCAAGGAGTGGGTGAGTGAACACCGTGGGGTATGAGGAGCTCTAGTTTAGATCTCTGCCTTACACTCAAAACAACTGACCAATATGGCCTGAACTCACTACAATAGACATTAAATTGTTGGATGTGAAAGAAGCTCCAATTTACCTGGTTGCCCACCAACAGTAGATGTTCCCCCAACAGAAAATCCTTCACCATGTCCTCCATAACTATCATGTGCTGCAATAAAACAAAAAAGTACAACAAAGAAACAATTTTATTGTCAACATGCTCAGTCACAAACACATCTGAAGTAAAAATGGATAAAAATGTGACACACAAGACTCTGAAAGAGCGCTGATCTAGCACAGCAACGGCAGCTGCAGAACCTCATGCAAGCTGAAAAGTGGAACTGCTACTGCTGTTCAGATCTCTGAAAATTTGAGGCCAAGACAACACTCAGGGCCCAGAGCCCTCACACTCGCTCCGCTGGTCTTTCCTCTTTCTAAAGTATATCCTGTTTCCATAAGGATAATGGCGTCATGAACCTCGCAATCCATATGACATTAACAAACACAGGACATGTCCATAGGTCCAATTTTGTTGCTTATGAGCCAAATGTAAGTGATTCCGTCTGTCTACGGGGTTAAGATGGGCACTCAGAACATATACGTGATTTTACGACATCCCATTCTACATTCTAAATATGCATTAATATGGTCTGTGGTGGCCTAGCAGTAAAGGTACTAGGCTACGAACCAAAAGTTCCAAAGTTCAAATGCCACCACTGCCAAGCTGCCACTGCCAAAGTTTCAGGTACACAGTCTTTGTGCTGATGTTAATGGCAGGGAAGGTTTGAAACTTTGCACTTATTCAGTCAGCAGACCTTTGGTAGCCTTTATGTGCTATGTTCCCCAGCTGTTAACAGCTCCGTTTACGTGGTCTGCCTCAGTATGGCTGAGATGCTGTGGTTCCTATATCAATTCTATATTCAACAACCAACTACATTTTCTCCTTGAGCTTGTATAGGTCCAGCCCCACACAGTGACACACCAGAGGGCAGTAAATCTCTCCCTCCTCCGGGTGGCTGGAAACAACCTGCCGCCAAGGACTCAAAATCCTAGTGACTCTGTGTATCAGACTAAATAATTCAGATACATATATAATTTTTTAGATTTTTTTTGAATTTTTTTATATATTTTATTCGGCATTTTAATTATTTGTAAGTGTCTGTTTTGTAATATCAGTATAGCCTTATTGGCCTAGCTAAATTCGTTTAATACTTCCATTTGTCATCTAAGCCAAACTGGGTAAAAATGCCGTGCAGTGAAGAATGGTTAGACTGCTTCCACTCATTACAACCAAGGTATGCAGAATAGCATCTCTAAACAATACCTTGAGCCTTGAAGCAAATGGGCTACAACAGCAGATAATAAAATAGTAGTTTAAAAAAGTTGCCTGGTCTGACTGTATATCAATTATATATTCCATGTTTTAATAATACCACTCGGCTGATTGTTGGAATATCTAGGAGGGAAGAAAATTTCAGTACCAATTAGTAACAACCCACTTAATAGACTATGTGCTCTTAACAATAACTAACTACATTTTCTTTTTGAGCTTGTATAGTTCTAGCCTCACACATTAGGATGTTCCTCCATCAGCTCCAGCCCCACACAGTGACACACCAGAGGGCAGTAACTCTCTCCCTCCTCCAGGTGGCTGGAGACAACGTGCCGCCAAGGACACAAAATCCGAGTGACTCTGTGTCTCAGACTAAATAATTCAGATACGTATATAATTTTTTTTAGTTTGACAAATTTTATTTAACATTTTAATTATTTGTAAGTGTCTATTTTGTAATATTAGTACAGACTTATTGGCCTAGCTAAATTAGTTTAAATCTGCTCAATTGAGGATGGGTCCATTTTCGTATTTTTTACTGTTGACCTAAGCTTGCTCATTTTGGGACATTCCTTAGATATTAGAAGATAATCTAAAATTTTACAGCTGCTTTTCAATGGACAATACTCAATTGAATAAAGTGCTCTATAAATAAATATGACTTGACCCAGTTACAACTAAGATAGGTTTATTGTAGAGCAATGTGTTTTCAAGACTAGACTAAACATTTTAAGTCTGTCCAAACCAGTTTTGCATTACATTTACAGCATTTAGCAGATGCCCCTATCTAGAGCGACTGATATATTCTTATTATCCAAGCAATTGGATTATCCAAATGCAACTGTTTTGTTAAAAATGATTTCGTTCTAGCAAATCAAATGTTTAATAAGGGCTGACAGAAATTAATTAGTGCACTTATTTCATGTACTTTTGTATTGGCAGTGCAAACAGTGAGCCACTATAGACACATATTGTATTTGACCCATTATTCGTGTCATTTCATTTTCGTTCTTTTACCGCTTTAATGATGTAACAGTAAATAACCATAAGCAACAGCCTAATAAACAAGTGTAACAATTGAGCAGAATATTATTTAAAAAAAAGCACCACCACGTGTACCTGATATTTAAAGTACACATTATCATTTTCACTAAACCTGCATCTTGTAGTACGGCATCACTGTGTAAAACCGTCTGCAAACAGGGAGATCAAATATAAGTGAGATCAAAGCGTTTTTTCTTTTACACATAACAATCCACACCTCCAAGGGAACACATGTGGACATACAGCCTGCTAATATCTAAGTGTCATGTCCTCATTTTAGTCTCAGTGGTGGGTTCCAATCCTCTCCTGGGCATGCTCGAAAGACAAAAAGCAGGTCATTCAGAACTGGGGCAGAAAGAAACTTTTTTTTTGCCACTGCCCCATCTGGCTTTTTCTGATCCTTAAACAGCACAGTAGGGAAGAGGTTTCAGAGAGGGAGGCGTATCTGGGTCACTCCTCTTTTATTCTTTGTGAGGATGGAAAAGTCTCAGTATGACTACAGCAGCCTGCCTGGTACACTTGCAGTTGCAAACAGCAACAACTACAAGAGTTACAATCTCCCTGTTGTAATATAGGTTAATGGTGGTTCTTGCGAGCTTTATTCACTGATCAGTAGGGTAGTAAAAGCAATACATTTTGAGCAAAAGTATGTAAACACCCCATCTAATCAGTGGCCAATTATTTTAGTTGCCTCAATACTAACAGATTCATAATACAAAGCAATCAGGCAGGGAACCTTGTAGACCGTAAGTTTTGTGCACAGTCCTCTCTAGGGCTTTCAGAGAATGGTCCAAAAAAGGGAAAATATCCAGTAAGCTGCAGTTCTCTGGGTAAAAATGCCTTGCAGTGGAGAATGGACAGACTGGTTCCACTCATTACAATTAAGGTATGCAAAATAGCATCTCTAAACAATACTTTGAGCCTTGAAGCAAATGGGCTATAGTGGCAGAAGACCACTCCAGGCACCATTCCTGTCAGATAAGAACAAGTAACTGTGTCTACAATTTGCACGGGCTCACTAAATTTGGATAATAAAAGATAAGTAAAAAAAAAAAAAAAGTTGCCTGATCTGATTCTCGATTTCTGCTCTAACATTCTGATGGTCAACAGTTGTTTCAACCCAGCTGGATGTGGTGGCTTGGAGAGTAGGTTGTAAGACTATGGACCAGAAGGTCTATGAGTCTATAGGTCTTAAAATCTCACATTTGCCAAGCTTCCACCGTTAGGCCCTTGAGCAAGGCCCTTAAATCACAATTGTTTGGACGTAAGACTGTATCAATTGTAAGTCAATCTGTATACGGTCGTCCGCTAAATGACAAATGTAAACCTACTGGCAATGAATACCTAATAAAATGATCAATGAGTAAATCACCTTTATGTTTTCTTATGTATTTGCATCACAATGAAACTGAGACTATGATTTATTTGCAGTACCAAACTATACAAGGAAAGCATTTCATGACTTAAACCTTACTTGGAAAGATTACATGGAATTTTTCACAGCCATAGTTGTCTTCTGTCAAGCTCCTGATTTTAATGTACTTTCCCTACTGTGTAATAGACTGCCAAAATGGAGCCAGAGCCAAGTAATAAAAAATTGGTTTTGACTTTTGGTAGCTACTACCGCTACTGACAGGAGTGATAATCAGTTTGGTTGCTGTAGTCCATGATGTGTTGTGCATACCTTAGTTCTAAAGGGTGATTATTTGATTTACTGTTGCCTTTCTATCAACTTAAACCGGTCTTGCCATTCTCCCTTGACATATGGAATTAGCAAAGCATTTTCTCCCAAAGAACTGCAGCTCACTAGACATTTGACCTTTTTTGTACCTTTTTTGTACCTTTTTCTCTATAATATGAATATCATTATTGGACGTAAATGAGCGTTAGATTGCAATTTCCTTTCTGTCTAAGAATTATATACCTACCCATTCATTCATTATCTTCCGCTTAATCTACACAGGGTCGCAGGCCAGCCAGTGCCCACCCAGCAACTCTGGGTGCAAGAACAGGAACAATCCTAGATTCAATCTACACACAGTCACACACTAAGGCCAATTTAGAGAAACCACTTAATCAAACACAAGCCTTTGGACTGTGGGAGGAAGCCGGAGTACCCGGAGTAAACCCATGGGGAGGACATGCAGACTCCAAACAGAAAGAACCCAGGGATTGAAGGGATCTACTCTGGGATTGAACCCGGGACCCTCTTGCTGTGAGGCAGCTGTGCTACTCACCAAGGCACTGTTCTGCCCAAATTATATACTACTCACAAAAAATTGCAAATATTTCAAAATAAAATAAATTTCCCCCCCAATTTTTTTAAGCAGTGTTAATTTTAGCATACCATGCATGTACAGAATTCCAAACAGCATGTTGTGAAGAGCCTTCATGCTGAATACATAGCTGTATCCAAAATAGATCCCTTATCCCGCACTCGTTAGCATTACTTTATATATAGATAGACTATGGTTGACTAAGCAGCACTCAAAACACAATCGAAATCGAGCATTTCCTCATCTACAACACGTGGTCCCATAAACAAACCCATGAGTGTCTGAGTCTGTACACAGATAGGCGGAATTCTAAATTAAAGTTAAACCTTTCACCAAGTACCCAAGAACTGAACTGATCTTTACCAATTACATGCATCTTTTTTCTGCCTTATCATTATTCTATCATTTGGAAACAGAATAAATAAGAAATTCTGATCCTGAGCCCTTCAATATATTTTATAAGGTTACACTGGAATGATGATATGACTCTGAATGATTTGCAGAACAGGAGGATAAATCCGCATGACAGCAATGGATACACTGACCAGCTCACCTGAGTATTATCATAAAAGAGCACATCAGGGACCTTCATCCTCTCGTCTGGATTATAAACAGGAGCAGATACCTTGCCTATTGTAAGAACTCCATCTCTGACCAAGGCTGGAATTAATAAAAGGCAATTGTAAAAATGAGTAAAAAGAAACGGCAGAAACTGATAGTCATTGCTACATATAGCAAAGTGTAAGAAAAAGAGCTGCATGAGGGAGAGGGATTTTAAAAAACAGACTGCTCAATTAGCAACTTTTAACTTTTACAGTTAGAGATGTAACCTCTCATGACACACACAGTCTTCTCTATGCTTCTCTTCATGCAGTACCCAGGGAGGCTATAATCAGTTACATTTGATGTACATGGCATGAGAAGACGGAGCAGGATAAAAGATTGGCTGCATTTCCATCAGGACTAATAATCCATTAATGACAGGATTAATAATCTTATTGGGTTTATGTATACACCACAATAGTGAGAAGAGTAATCTGAGGAGAATCCAAAGAAATTTGTATCTGAGCGAACTGGTGAAAAATCCTTAAACCTCTGATTACATTTCCAATTAGAGTATGTGAGTAACTTCAATGCTGATAAAATTGCAAATTTAAATACTGACTGAACAGACGAAAAAAATCAGAATAGTGAGGTGTTTTTTAAAAATAAATGAACCATACTCGTGATAATACAATGCTTACAAAAATGAGGGGATACTTGAATTATCCACTAAATTTTGTGAGCAGTATACATCAAGGAATGCAGCAGGACATGAACTCTTACTCTCCCTTTGTTTGACGTTGATGACCCTAACAAGTTTAGATTAGGGGTGGCGTGCGATATATACAATCTACAACAGGATCTTAATTTTTGTTTTAACGATGTGTGAGCTGGTATTATCGAGTGTGTCACTTATTTTGCATAAAAACAGCTAAAAGCACACCTTAACAGTCAACATATTTACTGTGTTACTGAATAACATTTAGTGCATGTAAATGGAGACTTTGGTCAGAGAGAGAGGATAAATCACTGAGCAGCGTAACCCTCACAGAAACTACACAGAAAAGAGAGTGTAATAGGTATTACTTACAAGTGGGGCCATGTTTTGGCACTGTTTGTGATTCAGACTGATCTTCTATCGAGCAGTTGACCAGGTTTTTTTGTAGGGCAGAACGTGCCAGACTTGGGAGGAACCTACATACAGACAGATCCAAACTTCATCTAATACTGAAACTGTTCAACATCTTTATTGAAGTAGTAACATTTAAAATCCAGTATTGTGCAGCAGTATTGGTCACCATTAGATGTGTTGATTTAATGCTATAATGACCATATTGCTGGCGATTGAACCCAAAAATGTCAGACTTGGATTCATCACTCCATAACACTCTTTTCCACTGATCCACATTCAAATTCTGTGAGCTTTAGCATATCATATCCTTTTCACCCCTGTTCCCCTTTCAAAAAGCAGCTTGACTTCTACTCTTCTTGGTTGCTACCCTTCCAAATAGGCCATTCCTGATCAAGCTTCTTCAGATGGCAAAAGGGTTTACTTGGCATCTCTGTTAAAGGCGCTATATAAATGTCACTTATTATCTCAATAAAGCTACCAGATGCTGCTGTTGCTCAAGTGTAAGGGGAGGGCACACTAGATACTTGCCACAGTAGCCAATAGAAGCTGTTTAATCCTAATAAAGAAACTGAGATAAATCTATATATGGCCATTATACAATTTTAAGAACAATGATAGATCTAACTTAATGGTGGCTTAAGACTTCTGCACAGTACTGTATACATACTGGATTTTAGAAAAAACTACATTAGAACTAAAACACTGATATTGATAAATAACAATACATAGTGAATACATGAATTTGACTGGTAACTAAATTTTGGAAATGCGGAGAAATAACTGAAGTAACTGTGAAGTAACTGTGAATTTTTCAATTAAAATTACTTCCAATTCTTACAAATGGAAAACTAATCAAATTAATTGTATACAAAACCCATAAATAAATAATTGCCTGACTCTTTAACTAGGACTTTCGACAGTCAGCACTCACGCCAGCCCTCTTACTCATATAAATGCCTGAAAATAACTCGATCTATTTTGCTTAGCTGTTCCACTTCTAAAGCACTTCAGAATAAATAAATGTAGATGAAAATTAGAGTTAGAGTGGTTCACATGCTACCTGGACAGGCAAGCTTTGTTCACAGCGTGAGCAACGCTTTCTTCTGGATACTGAGACAGACGACGGCAGATTCTCAACAGCTGCCTGGTAGACAATGAGGAAGCCAGAGACTGAGCCTGGAAAGAAACAACAGGCTGTAGTCAGAGTTTAGTAATGTGTATGCAGTGTGGAGTTAATTGAGAAATAGCAGACAATGATATTTACAACACAGGCTTATCACTGCTGGCACTGTAATTGAAAAGCTCACTCATATGGGGTTTTAATCCTGACAATATGCGGCATTTCAAGAAGATATCTGGTGTAGCACATTCTGCAAAACTGTTCTTCATTCATTTCCCTGAACAACCATGCTGGTTTTAAAGAGAACTACTATTTGCATACTATATACCTAACTGCCAAAGGTTAAAGGTTAGGATATATAGTAGCATATGGACAAAATCAAATCCAAAAGCATGGGTATTAGTACGGAATGTGTTCCCCATTTGCTGTTTAAACTGCCCTCACTATTCTGAGACAGCTGTCCAGCCCACTATATTTTGAACCACGGCAGATGTTAGACACTAATCCCTTGCTCATTTCTGATATTCCAATTCATCTCTGATGGAGTCAGGACAAGAAAACCATGCAAGAAAGCCAAGTTTTCCATAAAAGTTGGAAAACCATTTCTTTATGGACTGATTTTACAAACTTTATGCACTCATGTTCTACACTACTTATGGCACAACATGTTGGAATTAGAGGGTGACACGGGAGTGGATTTTCATTCCTGTCCCATCCCACTCCCATAGAAAATAATCTTGTCCCATCCCAATCCCGAGTCGGAATAAAAAAAAAATTCTTGTCCCGTCCCACTCCTGGTAAAATGACTCCCACTCCCATCCCGCACCCATTCAACATGACGCTCCTGTACCGCTCCCATTTTTCCTACTTAACTTAGTTTTTAGGCAATACAATTTAATTTAATCTTATCCCCATTCTTTTTAAGATTAGTTTGTGTTTTGCAGTTTTATTTCAAATGATATGGCAACATGTACAGTTCATTTGTGGTAATATAGGGAGACATTTTATGCCTTAATAAAAACAAAATCCTTCACTAAATGCCACAAAACATAAATAATACACGGCCTGTGGTTCCTATAGTTCTTCCTATGGAGGATCAGCTGCTAAGTCCCTGTTGAATAAACCCAAACAAAGTTACATTTTACTCATTTATTGAGCAATTATTTCTTTAAAACATTAGGCATTAATTTGCCTAAAGAAAAAACTGCACAAAGCAAGAGAACTGTTGTCAACTAACAAATGTGCATAAAGGCATTACCTTCACAATTCACATACTGTGGCCGAGTTTTGTAGCTTTATAGATCAGTCGTTACTTCTGACTTTGCGTTAAAATTTTTTTTTACAACATCCGTTTCTGAGCTTGGTTGCGTCCGAAATCGCATACTTTGTATTCGGACACACTACATGCTCCCACCTACTGCTTTCGCGTACTGTATGGTATGGAAGTATGCGATTTCAGACGCAGTCCTTGTGCTTGCTCCCTCCGGGGAGTTCCGGCGGGAAGCTGTGGCCAACTTCTGTTGGCTTCTGGGCCGTGTAGTTCTTTAAAATTGCGTTACTGTAGGTTTCTTAAAAGGAAAAAAATGACAAAATGTCCTAGTCTTTTGTCTTATTTATTGGTTCCCGCTCCCGTCTGCTCCCGTTAACTTTTTTATCCTGTACTGTCCCAATCACGTGAGTAATAGTTAAGTTAAGTCCCATCCCGCAGGAATCCCACGGGAATCACGTGACCTGTAGGATTCCTGAAAAAATGTCAGCCTCTACTCTGGAGTCCTGGAAAATACCAAAATGTCAAGGTAGACAAACACAAACCTGTTAAGGCAGTCTCTGAGGACATCATTGACCAGGGCCTGAAAAATAGCAGGAGCATTAGTGAGGCCAAATGGCATGACCAAATATTCAAAATGTCCCAGGGGGTATTGAACGCCGTCTTCCACTCATCTCCTTCCCTTATACGTATATAAGTAGTAGGCATTAAGGAGGTTTAATTTAGAGAAGATAGTAGCCCCCTGAAGCAGGTTGATGGCAGAGGAGATGAGGGGAAGCGGGTAGCGATTAAGCTTGGTGACTACCCTTGGTAGTCGGTACATGGACGGAGAGAGCCGTCCTTCTTTTCAACAAATAAGAATGTAGCCCCTAAGGGCGACTAGGAGGGCCTAATCAAGCCTGCTGCCAGACTTTCAGAAATGTAATCTTCCATGGCCCCCCTTTCACTATGGGAAAGCTAGTAAAGGCGGTTAGAATGCAAGGGAGCCCTGGGAAGGAAGTCGATGCCGCAATCGTAGAGCTGGTAAGGAGGCAATTTTTTGGCTCGGTCTTTGCTGAACACCTCCCTAAGGTCATGGTACTGGGGAGGCACCCCAGACAGATCACACTCCTCTTCGGGCTGAGAAGTGCGAGTGGAGACCCTGGTGGGGGAAATGGCTGAGAAGAGGCAATCCTTATGGCAGTAATCGCTCCAATAGGCCACCTCCTCCTTCTTCCAGGCCAGTGTGGGATTATGGTAAACCATCCAGGGGTGACCGAGGATGAGGGGGGCCCGGATGACCGCAAACGATATCCTCTCATGGTGGTTCCTGGAGAGGACCAGAGGGATAGGCAGGGTCCGCTGAGAGATGACAATCAACATCCGACCATCCACAGCGTAGGCCTTTTGAGGTGGGTCGAGGGTCCTCAGTCGACAAGCAGGGATTTTTTGGGCGAAGCGGACAGGAGAACACACTTTGGGAATCCGCCACACAGTACATGCAGAAGTACATGCATGGAGTATTCTTCGGAGGAGAAGGCTTACAGGGGTTGGGTGCCTCTCCAACAGTGGGAACTAACGTGGGGGAAGAAGTGCTCTGAACCAGACATGATGCCCTTTACGACCGACGTTCGTGGATACGCCGGTCCAGACGCACAGCCAGCCAGGCTAACGGGACTACAGACTGCCGGGAATGTCAGGCTCTCGATGACAGAAGGCTGAGAAGAGACAGAAAGCACTTGGTTTATTTTGGCTGAATGATTAGCGACCTAACAATTTAAAGCCCGATTAGATTCTATTAGAGAGTCTAGTAATTTATCATGCTGTTGGAGCCAAACCTGTTGTTGGTCCAAGGCAATGCCAACAGGAAAAGGATTGGGAGTTGAAGTGTTATTTGCCAGAACGTGCTGTTACGGATCTCAAACCACAAACCACTCCAGTAAATGAGTAATATTTATTATAAACAGCGAATCACTATACAGAGACAAAAGACTATACAATATGATGTATGAAACGTGAGAAAATGCTACAGTGTTTATACAATAATTTGAGTGCGGACGATACGGCTGGTGTAAGCGGTGTGCGGCGTGTCGAGTCCAAAACTTGGTCCAGGGAAACGAAAACGAAATCCAACAAAACGAAAGACCAGTGCGGCGGTGGCGGCGTAAGTTCCACAGGGATCCAGCAGGTGAAACTGACAGGAACGGGCGTCAAAGCTGAAATGAGACGTAAAGGAATTCTCAGACGGAGTCGAAATAGACAAACAAACTTCAAGGTGCTAAAAATAGCTCAAATTGAGCGAGACAAATAACAGCAGTAGCTTTAGCTTTAGCATGGCGTTAGCTTTAGCGTAGCGAGATAGATACCAGATACCGGTAAACGGACGGAACGTTCTAACGAATTCTGGCTGTCATGGCTGGTGTTTTATAGAGGTAATGATGAGGGTAGATTCCAGACAGATGGGTAGATGATGGAGGGAGCGGTAAGGTGGCAAACCGGCCCAATAGATCCTTTCAAAAACAGACAGCACGCACGCACGCACAGCACTGGATGAAACAAAACAACGGGCTAAGGGACCGAGGGAAAATTACGAAAAGGATGAAAAGGCAGAGTCGGGACGTGAGGAGGAGATAAAGAGCAGAGGAAAAGGACAGAACAGACGGCGAACCATAACAATGGCATACAAAATATCAGTACTTTAGCTGTCTTTATGCTGTGCTATTTGGTGAGCATAACTTTCACACATGACTTACTAAATACTGAATGCAGTATACATATTAAAACATACAGTTTCTTAATTGGTATCAGCATTTAGTAAGAACAGCATTTAGCTTAGTGCATGTAGGGTAGGGTAGGTGTCAGCTGGAATTATGCCAGTTGTGTTCACTCTGTGTGTGTGTGCGTGCGTGCATGCGTGTGCGTGTGTGAGTGAGAAAGAGTGTGTGTGTATTAAAAACAGTATCAGTTTATTATGGTGCAGTTAGTTGTAAACTTACATGAAAATTTTGACTAGTAATTGAATCAGTTATATTCCAAAGAACAATTCTCACAAACTGATGATGACCAAGCCCAAGAACCATACATACTGTTATAAGACTATTGAAATCTATCAATTCTATTGCAAATTACCGCAAAATAATTCATCAACAATGCACTCGGTATTATTATGCACAATTGTCCAAAAGCAATTTCATCCTGTAATATTGCAAACTGTAGTCACATTTTTATTTAATTTTTTTAATTGGCTACATTTTAAGACTCTTCATTTGGCATTTATTCACAGATAAAATAAAATCCATCTGCATTACCTTCACTAACTTTAGTTTTTACAACTCTTATAAATTATTCTCCTGTGAGATCTGGTTTATAAATACGCCTCTTCCCTTTGGTATGTGAGTTTATTATCCAAACATGGTACTTGTGGTTTAATGGAGCCATTTCCTGTTTATGAGTTTTATTTCAGTTAATAGTATCTTGTAGTAACATGTTTACTTACGGTTAATAGGTTATGTCATTCCCTGAGTCCAGTTTAGTCTGCAATAACAGGTTTATATGGCCCTTATAATCTTATCTTCATATTATAGAAATGAATGAAAGGCACTTAGCATGACCATCGGGGAATTGAAAAAGAGAGAGGGTAAAAGAAATCAATTACAGCAGACAGTTTAATTTATGAGAGGAGAAAATCATATTTAAATGTGTTGTTTCCTGTCATGTCTGAGGGAGGCCGTTACAACGCTTCTTCAATCATATGTAGACTGGATGTTAATCAAAATGAAACTCAAAAGATTAACTTCTTGTTGGTGAAGGTATGTATATGGCAGTGGCAGCTGTTTTTTTTTTAAAGGAAGCATATATGTATATGGTCTTTTTATTTAATTAGGGAACCATAACAGTATGCTTCTGCAGTTAATTGCTTTGTCTAACACAAAGCTGATTGACCTAATACCCATCTTGCTATTTTATCTTTGGAAATATTGTAAATAAACGGTAAGACCTATCTGGATTATTAAGTTTTGAGAAGTCTATCATGTTTCTGAATCCATATTTACCCATTATTTGCTGCTTACAAGTATCTGCCATTCATCACGGCAGTTATGCATTAAGGTGAAACAAATAAAAAGGTCTGCTGTCTTATAAATGCCAAGTTATTTTTATTATTTTTCTGTGCAAAATCCACCCACCCACACTTTATTCTCTACCAGTAAAGTAACACAAAAACATTTTAATAAGCATTAGTCTTCTGTCCTAAATTTTTAATATTTACACACGTGTGCCATAAGTACAGAGAGAGAGAATAAATTGTGTAGATTAGATCTGTTGTGGGGTTCATAAAATATATTTTACATGCAGTATGCAATGTACACAGAGCACTAATGCAGTTACATATTTGCTAATTTGATTTGCTAAAATATTGCAATAATTGATTTGTTAATATTACTATAGCTACTTTAATAAAGATGCCAACAATTTCATTTCATTTCATTTCATTTCATTTTTTTTTCCTAGCAGATTTTTGAAATACACTCAGGGACAGTTTAAACTGCTAGTCTATATACTGAACTTCACACTAAAGTAAAAAATTATGCTTTTTAATCTGTTTGTTTGTTTATTGTATTCATCATTTCATCTGCATCAACAGCTATTCATGACATCCCATTCACAAGGTCAGGTTAGAGCAACCAATGAACCTAATGCATTCTTTGAAATGTGGAAGGAAACGGGAGTAAACACACATGGACATGGGGAGGACAAAGCTTTACTAATAAAAAATAAATAAATAAATAAATACATACTTATATATACAGTGCACTCTGTCACACCCACGGACTCATTTTCTCTCATCATTACACTCATTTCTTATTCCGCACAACTCCACTCACGCTTTGCTAAGCAACTTGGTTCCCTCGTTCGCACTCTATCACGCCATTTGGATACTATCGCTTACCGTGTTTTTGACCTCCGCTTTGTTTTCCGACCTCGGCCTCGCCTTATACACTAGGTTCTGTTTGCCATTGCTGTGTTTTGACCTCAATTCAATTCAATTCAAGTTTATTTATATAGCGCTTTTTACAACGTAGCATTGTCTCAAAGCAGCTTCACAATAT
>JAUZSU010151574.1:0-14547 GCA_034780255.1 Parotocinclus maculicauda
CATTACAGGAAATGTTAACTTAATTTTATTCAAAATGCATTTATTCAAAATGCTTATAATTTTTTATTGGAGTTTTTTGTTGTAGACTTTTACTGAAAAGCATGTTTAATAAACCAACTGTAAATATCATGTTATTGTAGGATTACGTGGGTCTGTGTTTAGTGAGTGCCCCAAAGGGCTCTACTCCCATGCCCACAACCCCCCCGGCTCCAAGGTGTCCTGGTTTTCCCAAACGCACATATGGTCACCCTACTGTATCATTCTGAAATTTTCTTTAAATAAATCTTTTGTTTGGACATATGGAACACCCTGTATATTGACTCATTGGTTTGGACATACACGGGTTTGGGCTCAGGCATCTTATTAGTAGTTCTCAACGTAAAAATTGGGGGAATGGCAATTTCTGCTCTACATAAACCTGAACACTGCTTTAATGAGTGGTTAAATGTTGAATTAATCGAATGCAGCAGACTAAACAAGCGTGATAACTCGCTGACAGTTCTCTTCAAATTTAAAGGACTGGATTCTAAACAGTGATCTACAGTAGTGACAGATGATTCTGTCTTGAACTTATAAAAGATGTATTTTAAGAATGATATGTAAACCAAACTCCATGGTATGTAGTTAACCAAAATCCTGTGCCATAGCTCACTCTAATAAGAACTACTTAAGAGAAAGACAACATCCTTTTATGGTGACACTGCAGATGCCTATACTGTAATTCACACAAGCAGTACTGACAATCCAGGACTCGCCAGTTTTAATAGTAAGCTCCAATAAATGATCCCTGGAATTAAAACAAAAGTAGCAGGGGCATGTGGTCTGGTGTTGCATATGATCAGAGTGCCACATTTATATAAACACACTGCTGCAACTTTAAGAGTCAAAAATACCACTTTTTCTGTAAGTTTGCAGCATGATTTAAACTGGTCCAGCAATTACACCTTGTCAATTGTTGCACATAATTTTCCCATCTCCTGCGACACAGAGCCATTGTGCACAGAGGAGGGAGCACACAAGGTAACAATTACAGTGGTCAGGATGCTTAGGCATGGGGTGGAGAAAGGAATGACAGCCACTGAAAAGCTGCTATAAAGGCAGCAGGGGAAGGAGAGGGTTTGAGAACAGCCATTAAAGCTGCTTAATAAAGAATATTAGCCAGCTTTAACCTACCAGACTTCCACAACATACATTCATAATACATACATTACGGTGCAAAAGTCTTAGGTCATCATTACATTTGTGGTTTTAGAAATGGTATAATGACCATATATAACATTTTCCATCCATCCATTATCTTCCGCTTAATCCACGCAGGGTGGTGGGATCTGGCAACTCTGGGTGCAGGGGCAGGAACAACCCTAGACGGGGCGCCAATCCATCATAGGGCACACGCACAGTTACACACTAAGGGCAACTTTAGAGACACCAATTAAACTAACACACATGTCTTTGGACTGTGGGTGGAAACCGGCATAAACCACACAGACACGGGAAAGACGTAGACTCCACACAGAAAGGAGCACTCCACCCTGAGATTGAACCCAGGATCTTAATAAATAATATAGTCTTGATTTTTTTTTTAATCATACTTGGGTTTGTCACACCATAATACTCATTTCCACTGATCTTTATTTAGCACATATTAGGCTTTTCACCCTGTTCCACCTCCAAAAAGGTTTCTTGGCTGCAACCCTTCCAAAAAATACCATTCCTGATCAAACTTAAACGATGAAGCTGCCAAATGCTGTTATTGTTTAAGTGTAAAAAAGGCCACAGCAAATACTTTCCAAAAACTTTTTTTTTAAATATTGGATACTAATTTTCTGTATTTCCTGGTTGCATTCCAGTAAAGAGACTAAATCAAGAGAAATAATTACATACAGTCATTATTCCATCACTATCATTATTATATCTAATCTAATGGTGGCCAAAGACTTTTACACAGTATGGCAATAGTACAGTACAGTTATGTCAGATCACCAAGACTATAATAATAGCAGTAGTCAGAAAGGATGAAAAATATCACCAATCAATAATGAAAATGCAAAATCTAAGAAAGCTCAGAAAATCTGCCATATTCAATTAGAAACAAAGTAAACTAAATAATGAGGAAACTATATTGGCTCTTTTGTCCGTCTCTGGGAAGAATGTACTTAAAGTCATTTGTGAAGAGAAGGGAAGTGAGTAATCAAGAAATATTGCTGTTAACAAGGTTTATACCCATCATCTCAACTCCCGAGTCTCTGCATCATCAACGATAATATAGACACAAACTATAAACCAGCTAATACGTCACATGGGACTAAAACGCGTTTTGTATTTTACAACCACAAGAATATAAAGTAATCACTTCCCAAAGATCTGCTGCAACATGGACAGTGTGAAAAAAGATAAATTATCTACACTACAAAGGTGAGCCAGATATACAGACAGATGCTGGATATTATGTTCTATGCCTCTGGCAATTCCATTCTCCCAGCTCCACCGTCTGATCAGCATTTCATCCCATTCATGAATCAGAGCACCTGGGACAGGACATGCAGAAAGCAAAATGCAGATCTCCCTAATTCAATAACAGAACTTGTCAGACATGACTTAAGCCCTCTCTATCAGCACTATCGAGGACTTCCCTTCCTTATCTGTGCACCTGGATCACAGTGTTCTAAGCTGCACGCTAACTCTGCTGATGAAGAGTACTATTGCTGGGAGTAATCTAACAAATCAGGTGTAATTTGTGAGGTCCTTATATCAATAGTTCAAATGACAAGGCAAAAACTTAAATGGGGAAACTGAGGGGAAAATAAAGTAAGATTTATATGATTGTGTGCTATTTCTGATTAATCATTGTAAGATCAGTTCAAAAAGAGAGCTGTGTCAGCCAGCTCAGGAGAGAGTGAGGCATTAACTGAAGCTACCCCTGGTAAGTCCAGAGTGGATGAAGTAGATACACTTCAAAAAAGTCTGCTGCTGTTGGGTCCCTGAGCAGGGAGCTTAATCCACAACTGCTTGTATTGTAAGGTTTTCTCACATGTAAGGCACCCTGGATAGAGCCATTTGCTGAATGTAAATGTGTATGGCACAGGTGGCACCTTTACTACACACCCCTGTCTCTGCCTGGACCATTTCCAGATGCTTAGCAGAAAAAAACTTTCTGTCAACCCATTATGTGTCCTGCCTTTGACAGCCAGCCACCATCATTTTGAGTATGGAGACCTCGTGGTTGAGCGCTTCAATCCTGGAGCGACACACTGGTATTTTTCAGCAGGATAATGCTCGCCACACAAAGCAAGGGTTTACAAGGAATGTCTCAGCCAGTTCGCAACACATCTTTCGCCTGCCCCACCACCAAACCTATCAACAATTAAGCATATATGGCACCAGCTGGGACGCCAGTTTCAGCAATGAGTATGCAGGATCTACACTCCCTGTTGCATCATCTATGGAAAAAATGTGCAACAGCATACCATATGGAACCTGTATGACTCCATGCTCCCACTAAACTTGTCCATTTACTCTAACATTCTATCAGATATTTATAATCATCATTATCACTATTCATACATATAAAGTTTTATTAGATTCTAACAACCCCTTCTTGGTGAGTTATTTTTTTTTTATTTTTTTTTTTCAGGGAGTCTATAAAAACTTTGAGAATGAACAACATAATACACATTTATGGGGGGTCAACTAGTGCATCGCCCATATGTATATATACCTGGTATTTAGTTAATCTCGTACCCAATTCTGCAGGAAAGTCATGCTTATGACTATGCAATAGAGCGCATGCATGTGGGCAGAATCACTTCAAGAACAACCATGCCTAAACATGGGAAATCCCCACAAATAATACTCCATCAAGCTGCATCTTGAGAGAGGTATTATATCTAGACTCTGTATGCTGCCATTTACTTATTTAAGGCTGATCTGTCGTGCGAAACTAAATCTACATAAGATTCTGCTGTTCAATAAAAACATCAAGGGCATATTTTGTCTTAACTGCAAGAGCACAGCTCTGGGATCTCTGGACCTATACATTAACCTGATGAAGATATACACCTACCAGCTGGTTGCCATGGCGTTAGCAAGTTAAGGCTTAAAAAACCTGCCATCGCACCCCTGCTGTAAAAGATCTACAGCATCTGGACGGCTGTGTTTGTCCATGTCCATGTGTGCATGTTTGTATGTGCGCACGCCTGTGAGTGTGGGTGTCAGCGGCCAAGGAACAAGCAGGAAGCTATAGACAGTCTCTACAATCAGGCAGGTTGAGCAAACAACGAGGTGGAACACTCCAAGCCTTTGTGCCCTATTACGGCTAATCTGCACACATCACAGTCCAGTATACAGTCTACCAGAGTCAAGACAAGCCCAATTAGTCCACAAAGTTACAAAGCAATTACACATTCTCTGTCTTTAATTTCTCATGATCTATCTCAAGATGAGAATGATGATGTACAGTCCTCATTCTTCTATGTTGCACTGCTGTGACTGCGTTAATCCCTGAACATGTACATGAAGTGTTAAGGGCTCTTGCAGAGACTGACAACAAACACTGACACTATCGGATCACAGGAAGTTGCTGATAACTCATGATTGTAAGAACGCTTCCAGAAAACTACGCTCCCGATACAACTAGTTATGACTTTTTTTCTACCGTAGTGGGTTACCTCCATGTAATCAATCATTCAAAAGCCTTTTTAGCTCACTGTGCAACTGGAAATACTCTAAAAACACTTGAGTTGCATAAAAAGGGGAAAATAACATCAGTGCACATATGCAGAATGCACTGTGCAATTTTTCCATTCACTTCATGTTTATCGGAGACAGACATAAGGATGAGGGATAGAATTGCATTTTGAATGAGCTCTCCCCTTCATGTTAACATTGTAAGGATTTATCTATTTACACATCTCTTGTGGGTAATGGGCTCTTAATTAACATGTCAAAAGCCTTCTTGCATGGGTTTATGATCCACGGCAGCATGCCTCTAAATATAGCCTTCTTTAATAATGTAGTGAGGCTGGAGAGCAGCAGTTAATAATTGAGTGGATCTCGTGCTAGAAAATAACTGTTTATGCGTAGAGTAATTTTGACTAAGGAGCTATCTAATTGTAATAGGTATGCCCCAGATGCACTTCTGTTATTTTGTTTATTTGTGAATGGTGAATGATTTAGCTGATGATGTTACGACCTTAGGAGTCAGCAACAAATTCAATTTAATTGTTGTACATATGATTTAAAAAACTATAACTTTGTAGCTATAACTTTACACTAAATACTGGAATAAGCTCTATGTCTGTATGAATTGATTATATGCGGTTATTATTGTCATAAAAGGGTACAGAATACACTTTCTGAAAGGATTACAGCACATTATTAGTACAGTGCGTTCTGATCGTTTTCACACTTCCTTTGGTGTTTTTCCTTTTTTTTCATGATTTCATGTAATCAACCTGACAATAGTTCAAAATGAAAAAAAAAATACCTTAACCTGTAAAAGACCAGCAAACTGCGAGTAAATTAAGTATAAAACGGACCTTTCCGAAAACTCGCACACATAAACATCAGATTTATTAATACAACGTGTGGGTGTTCACAAATGCAAGTCATTCATAAATTGGGCTCTTTCCTTTATAATTATCATACAATTACCATAATCCACACTCATGAATAACAAGTGATAGTCGTACAACTAAACCTTGACTAAAAAACACAGCAAAAATCCCCCATGAACAGTTGGATTTCATGAAAGTAGTCATTTTTTTCTGCTTAGGTTTCATGAATGAGGTCCTAAGTGTGTTCATGCTTGTTTGCGTACTGTATTCACACAGAAACAACTCCAATTAATTCATTTAAAAAATGAGACCTCATCCACTTCATTTTGGAAGTCACATAATTAGTTGATTAGACATGTGCAAAGTATGACATGATTGGTATAATTAGATCTGTTCTGAAAGCCCTTTGAGTTTGCAGCATGAAGCCGAAGGACACAAAGTTGTGAAGCAGTACAAATCAGATCAGATCCCACACTCTGACCATTCCAGGGGTCACTGTTAAATCCATTAAATGTAATTATTTATTTGTTTGTTTTATGACATACTGTGCCACTGGGCCATCATTGTGACAGGACAGTTACTGCTCACATGGTTACTTCATTATTCTTAGGCATGATTTACCATTTTGTAGGTCTTTTACTGGTCCTTTTTTACTAGTGTCAATCAATTATTACAAAATGGAAACAGTACTATACAACTACAAACCCGACAATAGAAGGCAACCGCAACAAAATTCACAAATTTAGCAGGAAGGTCACAATCAGAGATTATTATATCACTGAAGGAACTGCAAGGAGCCACAGTGGAGAGGATCTGGTAATAGCACCACTTTAAGCTATACAGTCTACTAATGACTTTATGGCAGAGTTGTCAGAAAGTTTTTTTGATTAAACAAATCTGGAGATAGTTTTAAGCTTCAGAAAAAAAGTTCTCTGGTCAGACAATACTAAAACTGAACTTTCTGACCATCATAGGAAATGATGTGAATGGTGCAAACCCAATATTTCTGAACACCCTAATAGCACCATTTTATCAATGACAAAGGTAATGACAACATCATGGTAAATTATGGATGGCACTAAATACATCACAATTCTTAAGGAAAACCTGTTTCAGTCTGCCAAAGTTTTTAATATTTAAATGTCATAGAATTACCTAGCCAAAACCCAGAATAATATCCCATTTAGACTCTGTAGCATGGCTTGAAGATTACTGCAACCCAATGGACCCTTTTAGCTTGAAGTAGTTGAGGCAGTTTTGCCTTAAAGAATGGCAGCAAACTCAAGGTGCTAAATGTGTTAAACTAACACAGACATTTGTTAAATGCTTTATTTTTACAATAATCTAAATCATTTTGAAATATGTTTAGCATAATGCAGCAGATACAATAATTCTGTGCATAACATTGTACCCAAGTGCAAAATATTGTAATACACATAATGTATTTTAACTTTAAATATTGTTAAATTGTTTCAAAAAGATCATCAATAACACCATAATTTATGACTCAACAGAGAATAACAGAATGAGCTGATACAGTTACTGCCATTGATCAGAATAAGCTTCCAGAGAAAGTTTGTAACAAAATCTGGTATTACTAGCTGTAACAAGTGGTAAGGCAAAATCTTCCTTTTTATAATTTTTGTATGTTGAAATGTTTTTCCAGCTCTCTATTCTTTAACTGCTTTGTTTTTACAGAAATACAGAAATTTTACCCAAAATAGTTTAAATACTTGCTTTAAGCTTACTGAGGTTACGTTTAAGTGCTACAGTAATCCTTCAGTGTCCATTCATGTCAATGGAAAGTCGTGACAAGTGTAGCAAGACAAACGTATGTGTGTGCATCAAACTTCTTTTGTAAAGCTGCTTTGTGACAATACTGTATTGTAAAAAGCACTATAGAAATAAATTGACTTGACTTGTGTGTGCATCTCTTTTGTTCCAGGTCATTGTCATAGGCAGGGGGAGGGGCATATAGAGGGGTGTACAGGGTACAGGGCATAGGCATAATCATGCCCAGGTTGGGAGGCCAGTCCATCACGGGGCCTAAGTTGAATGCCAGCTAAAAAGATTTTGATGTATTTCCTCCCCCACACCGTCTATTGTTAGCATGCAGAATCAGGATGCAACAAAATCTCAACAAATAACTAAACATCTACTGTGGGGACCCAAAGTCTCAGAGTACTAGTGAAAATGCTTCTATTTGCTCGAATTTAATACAATGCTTTCCTTCTAAATCATTAAAGTAGCATAACAATTTGAAGAGTTATATATTGATAAATATATATGCATTTCAGAATGTATTCGTTTCTCTTTATTGTATGTTCTTTATTTTTGCTTACATGGCAGAATGCACTTAAGAAGGCAAGGACTAAACAAGTTTATTGATCCATGATGATACTAATCTGATGATCCATGTTATTGTAGCATGATTTCACAGTATTCCAAAGAGCATCATCTTCCTGAATGCTTGGTGTTCTCTGTAAATACTACATGAAGGATATATTCTGATTTAATTATTTTTTTAAAGATTCTTTAACGTATTTTTAAAGATTCTTTAAAGATTTCTAAAAGCTTTCACTCAGATTATCATTATTCATAATGGAAAACTTTGTACTTATTAACGGAAAATTAAAAGAGCAGCTTTTCCAAATGTTTTAATAGTATAGATTATACATAAGATCTAATATCATATTTTTGAAAATGAATATGCATTAATGCCACTAAATATGACTGTAGGCCTATATCTATATTGTATATCTATATCTATATAAAGCCTATATAAATATTTATATTAGGTTGCATAATGCAAGACGTAATACGCATAATAATACACATAATACTGCATAATCCTGCTAAATATTTTCTTCTCACGTTGTGCATTATGGAGAGTAATGAGGCTCTTAAACCACCTAGCCTGCAACAAGTGCTGCATCAACAGGTCGGATCCATTTAAAAAGCGGCATGCCTTAAAATTTGCAGATCTACATTTTTCTACTAACACCATTGCCGTGTGGGTTAACTTCATAAGCAGTGCGAGATTCATTGTAGGTGCTTCGTTAAATATCGGACATTCAGACTGACAGGATAAAGCAGGTTAATAAAATAAATAAGAAACGCATACCTTGCTGCGTATCTGGCCAGACGTGGACACTTTCCTGATCAGCTTCTGCGGCCCTTCTTGCTCTCCTTCGCTGTCTGATGATTCGTCCCCGGCTCCGGATCCCCCGGCGGCTCCCTGCTGAGCAGCCGCCGGTCCTCGCGGTTCCTGATGGGGGAGAGAGGAGCCGCGGTGAGTCCGTGTCTGAGATCCCTCAGCCCTCACTGCCGCTCCCTTCCGCTCCTCCAGCCACGGACAAGCGCACACCGGCTCTTCCACAGCGGCCCTCCTCTCCGTCATTACTCCCTGCTCTTACTGCCCATGCATTCCGCTCTCTCCCATTCACTGCGACTGTTTATCACAGCAGCGCACCCAGCACTGTCTCAGCCTGCATTTCCTAACCTTCTGGGGGCTTTATAACCAGCGATCGTGCCTACACTCAGCCTGAAAGGCTACAGGCTTACAGGCACAGTTATCATTGGATCACGAGGAAATCTAGCAAACCCTAGTGGTGAGTCAAAGTCGGACTGCAACAGATGTCTCACAGTCTACACAAACCTTGAACAAATGTACAAAACTAACAAACACTTGTCACCAGGATGGTAGCCCATGTGTCTGTTTTTTCTCTCAGTTACTATGTGTCTGTTGCCTGGGAAAGTTAATGTAGTACATGTTGGTACATATAAACTCAGGTATGCTCTCAAACTGGACACTGTTAATGCCTTTTATTTTAATTTGCCAATTTTGCACTTTTATGATACGCAAACTATCTCAAAATATATTTACTTAAAGCAGAATCTACATACCAATTGAGTTCACATTTAACACTCTAAATGTCTTTTAATTGCAGCAGACGAAGGATTATATTTGTTAACATTTTTATTCAAATTTAAGTACATACTATTTTGAATTGTTATTCATCAGAAAGAAAAAGGGTAAACAAGATTTTTCACTCAGTTATTTTATATTAGTCAAAGCTACAATAGAACATTTTATTTGCAACATCTGTTTCTAGCAAATTCTTTTAATTGCAAAGGAAGTTTTTTATTCAAGAAAATGTGCATTTTTGCATTGTTTACACTTTAGAAATAAAATCTAATGAAAATCTAATTGTGAGCACAGTATCGTGAATCAAATCAAATCAAATCGTGGGCAGAGTGCATTGATACACCATTACGATTGAGCAACCAGTTGCGAAAGCTAAAAGTTAAATTCCAAGACACGAAGAAAAAAAATCCATCCTCCTCTGCCTAAAACCTAATAAGAATAAATTTCTCCTCTGGCTGTACATAAAGGCAATCCAGCAGTAACTTTGATCAGTGAATAAGAGTCCTCAAAATACATTCAGCCCTACATGGGCAATAATAAATTACTTCTGCACACCTCACTTTAGTTACTGTAACATTTTGTTTTATTTTATTCCTATACACATTTTTTAAAAATCACCAAATTACATAAGAAAAATTCCAGTTCTGTGTGGACACATTGATACATTTTAAGCTAGCAAGACGTCTAGGCAAAACAAGATATATTTATTTTGGAATAAACAGGTCAGTTACTAAAGGCCAACAACGCTCCCTCCCCTCCTCCGGCTGACTGAGCATGCCATGTCACCTCAAATTACCCACTGAGGACACGAGAACCTAGTGACTCTGTTTATTGGACTAACAACGCTGATCCTAACTCATGTTCTTTATGTTATTAAATGTACTATTTTATTTATTATATGCACTACCATCTTATATTCTACACTATTATATTCTCTATTTCATACAACTACTCATAATAGTATTCTCTTAACTTGTATGTAATATTATATTTATTTTAATTATCTTCTTTTGTATAATTTTTATATTAAGCTCTTTAAACTATTACTGTTCAAGAATTTTTGGCCCCCTTTTAAGTCTTGGTCCTCATAATGTTTCTTTCTTATAACAATTCGTATTTTTGTCTTGCCACTGTCCCCCTAGTTACGGCAAAGCTAGGGCTGTGCGCCTAAGTAGTTGTAAAGCTGCTTTGGGACCCAATACTCCACTGTAAAATGTGCTATATGAATACAGTTGACTTGACTTGACTTGACTTGACTTGACTTGACTTTCTGAGCTAAGCTGCTGTAGTCTATAAAAATGTTTGAAATACACTAGCCACAACTACGGTAAGACTGTAGCTGACAATGTTAAACTGACAACATAATTTACATAATTGCTTTATTACATATGACATTTAATTCTTCTTTCATTTTTGAAAAATTAAATTTCCTGACCAGGTAATACAGATATGGCTCTATTATTAGGAAACTCAGAGGATAACCAGGCATTTAGATTTCAAAATCTGGATTAGTGGCGTATTTTCACATGTAGTTTATGCATTTGGGTATCTCCGTGTGCCTTCTCTAGGTTTCATGTCTCCATATTAAGGTATCCAATACATTTCTTATTTTTAGTTAGGGAATTTGTCTTGGTCACCAATTATTACAATTATATTGCATCTAAACTAGAGCTCTTAGGCTCTGTTAGAAGTGCAGTCAAGGTGCATCGTTGGGCGTTTACTCGCCGAAGATGTAAAAGAATGTATTATACATGTTGTGACATTGATAAGACACTCTTGCTGTATTATTTCTGATGACAGTAGGTTCTAATGTTAAATATGCCAGTGACATACAATCAGGCCCTTCTAACCCTTCTGAGAAGGTTGAATGGTTGAATGAAGAATATTATGTAAATATTTACTTCATGAATAAAGTAAAATCAAAAACATAACCCATTTCAAAACTCTACTCTGCTTATTCTTGGTTGCTATCTGACTGAAAGTTATCCCAACCAATCAAAACTGCTCATTAGAATGACGTCCGTCTACGTGTATGCCTGCCCCTGATAATATTTTAAAGGGTTCGGTCATGTGAGTCCATTAATGAAATGGAAAGGAAATCTAACCAATCAGATTTACATTTGTGGGTTAGACCATAGCAATCAAGACCCTTCTGGTCACCTTGAAAAAGGTGCTATATATTAGTTTAATTTGGCTTAGGTGATGTCATATGGTGACTTACAAGGAAACTTTCAAAAAAATTCATCAATATCAGCCAAGTCTACCAACAAAGTAATACCATTTTATGGCAAAGCAGCGAAGTGTGGACTATCATCAAACCATCAACCTATCAGACTGGTCAGTGTGGTATTTACTTAATGGACTGGTTACCCTGGCATATTGTGTGCATAAGTAATGAGCGAATATAAATTTGTTGAATAGTTGTACTTGTTGGAATCAATTGATTTAGTCCCTTTACACAAAAAATAAGGCCAAAATAGGTAAACATTGTTCTACATGCTATTTTTGTCATTCATAGTTGCATTTGTAGGTTGCCTGGTGTGTGGCTGAAGATCTCCAAGTGCGCTGAAATATATTCATGATACTCCCTGAAGAAAATGTTCATTAACATGAACTTGCACCTGTAAATGTGAATAGCATTTATAGTCTGTCTGCTAACATCTAGCCTAATTAAGCATTCCCAGACATACCTAAGACAATATTTGCCTTAACTTTTTTGTGTTAGCTTTAGGGATTATTTAAGATTGCTATTTTATAGATTCCTATTCCTATACCCATTCTACTCCAAACTACTGTGTATTATTTGGTTCTATACTATTCTACTGTATATTGTGTTATTCAATTAATCATCATTTTATTTAGTTTACACTAGTATGTTTGGTAGTGTTCAAGCGGCAATACAGGACACAAGGCAGGAACCAATGTAGACATAACATGTTAAATTCTCAGTTCCTCACTCATAAGACACTTTACAGATGCCAACTGACCTAATGTTCATGTAATGTTTATCATGAGAGGTATCCGGAGTAACCAGAGGTAACAGATTCAGACATGGGGAGAACATACAAACTCCACACAGGCAGCGGCTGTGAGATAGATGTGAGACAACAGCACTAAACACAATGCCACATTCTAGTTTGTTCGTTTATATTCTGTTATACAATCTTTTATGTTGTTATTGCCCTATTAGACTATATTTTATTGGCTTCATTGTTTTTCACTTTCAGTTCTAATATTCTCTACAGTTTGATAGAGTTGGTATTCTATTCTACTGTAATCCATATCAATTCAACTGAAATCTATTTAGTTAGGTTCTATTAAACTATAATCTGTCTTTATTTGTTCTATGTTAGTCTATGAAATATATTTGGTGTTCCATTCTATTCAGATTTATTCTTTCCCATTATGCTTTAACTGATTTAAACATGCTATTCTGATAAACTACTCTCTTCTGTTCAGTTCTATTTAGTTCACCAATACTTAATTTACTTCAATTCTATTCTATTGTTATTTATTCAGTTTCACTGAAATTGATTTAGGTCCCTTCCACTGTGATTAATTTTATTCGATTGTGTTTTGTTCTGTTAGCTACTATGTAATCAGCTCTGTAGTTCTTTCTTCTTTCTTCAGTCTGACCTATTCTCTTCAGCTTTATTCTATGTTATATAATATTTCCGAGTCCTGACACTGATTACTGAACACGTGTTCATCGTGTAAGTAATGTTTAATTCCCTACAACACCATCTTCCGAAATGCTGAAACTCTTAACAGGTTTTAGGTCTTTTAGAAAAATCCACACTGGCTAAAAAAATAGACCTATGCTGTAACATTTGTAGGCTGTAGTCTTGTGTAATATAAAAGCAACCTTTAGCTAAACATATCGTTAAATCCTTTATAGTATACGCGTATGAGATCGTCACCTTCACTCGGAGCGCAACAAAAGCAGGAAAAGCCGATCCGTAGCGGCTACACACAAAAGCTTTCCCTCGCCGTTATTCTAAAAAAGACGCTCTGTAACTTCAGTATAATAGTAGCCATATTTCCTAAACGAGTCCGAGAGTTTGTTTGCTTATTGATTTGAGTCCAATCTTCAAATACTAACTCCGAATAATAAATCTGAAGCTTTACTCACCAGTTCTTCCCAGGCAGGACTCCGCGCATACTGCTGATACTCATCATCCATATTCCCAATGTCCCCTTTGTCCCTGTGCCTCAGTAGACGCGTCCTCTACACACTTTCAATCAAATCCCCTAATAGTGTTACCGGGCATACGGCTGGATTCTTGAACTGGCTGTCAGCTTGTTAAAGCTTCTACACACCGCGACTTATCAGTTCCCTCCTCCTCGTCTCCTTTCAGGGTCTCTCCAAGGGCTGAGCTTTCTCACCACGTGATAAATGTCAAGCCTTGAAAGGAAGTGGAGCAATCTCCATGACTACATCCAATTCCACCACTAGTGGAGTACTGTTATGACAACCAAGTAGCCTACATTTTTATATAAAAAAAAGAGTTCCTCGGCGTTCTTGGGATGGCTAGTAGTTGAATGTACTTGTAGAATCCATTAAAAGGTTTGCTGTTTCAAAGGGACTTCAGTATGGTACCTCAACAGATATGATCACTGATGTTTGACTATAAGCCTTAATGCTGTTGGAAGTCCAAATAATATTAATTCATCTTCTTATCCAGGGTCAATTGAAAGGCAGTGGAATTGGGTACAAGATTGAAATAATCCTAGACGAGGCAACAATCCATTGTTTCTTTAATCAGAGAGTTTTTCCTTTTCACTGTCACCCTAGGCTTGCTCAATTTGGGATTGGCATTTTAAGATAATATGATATTGTAAAGCTCATTTGAGACAATGCACCATTGTAAAAAGCTCTATATAAATAAATTTGGCTTTGACTTTGTAGGACACATTCACACACTCATACATATACTCACATACTAGGAGCACTTTAGCATAGTTGCTGTTGAAGAAACTGGAACACCTGGAGTAAACCCATGCAGACACGGAGAGGACACGGACCACTCCACCTGGGATCAAACCCAGGACTTTCTCTCTGTG
>JAUZSU010151585.1:0-14545 GCA_034780255.1 Parotocinclus maculicauda
TTACATTTTAGGGGAAGCTGAGCTTCCGTTGCAGTCTTAGAGCAATCGCCACTGCTCGGTGGGTAGCAACGCTGCCTCACAGCAAGGGCCCAGGTTCAATCCCAGGGTGGAGTGGCCCATGTCCACTCTGTGTCTGCGTGGGTTTACTCCGGTTTCCTACCACAGTCCAACGACATGGGTGTTAGGTTAATTGGTGTCTCTAAAGTGGCCCTTAGTGTGTGTGCCCTATGATGGATTGGCACCCCTTCTAGGGTTGTTACTGCTCTTGCACCTAGAGTTGGCAGGTGGGCACCAGCTGTGTGCACCCGTGTGGATTAAGCGGAAGATAATGGATGGTTGGATGGGTGGAATACATCAAGTTAAATGACCACATAAATGCTTGATGGGGACATCAAGATCTAATGTCTGCTAAATTACATAAATGATGGGGCTTAGGTCAGGAGAACATACCAAATTATAATAACTTTACTTTAAATGATTGTTATGCTAAAACAAAAAACCCTGCAAATTAAGCACTTTCATTTATGGTCAAGAGGTTTTGGCTAATACTACTACTACTACTACTACTACTGTGATGGCCTAGCAGTCAGCATAATGATTTGTTTATTTGGATTTATTTAATTTACTTTCAGCATCAATGGCTATACACAGGGTTACATTAATATTCAAGGTTACATCAAACACGTCATATATACTCAGATCAGGTTAATTTAGCATAATTAAGTAACCTACTGTATGTCTTTGTATGTGGGAGTAAACCTATTAAGACACGGAGAGGACATGCAAACTCCACATAGGCAGTGAAATGACTGCGTCTCCCTCAAGGTAACAGACTATAGCCCAGAAGGTCTAGGGTTCAAATCCCACCTCTGTCAAGTTTCCATTGTTGGGTCTTTCCGCTGTTGAGTAAGGAGTTCTGGGCATTGACTAGATATAAATATAAGCGACAGCTACAGTAAGACATTATGCTTTGATAACTGCGTTCAAAGAGGACAAAAGCATAAGTGAAAACATTGGCAGTTTAAATTATCATAAACAAAAGTCATACGCAGACAAAACACTCCAGTTAGACACCTGCTAACAGAGATATCAAAATAAGTTTATTTGAGAGAATTGAACTTTGTCAAAATGTTACAAATTTGCATATAAATGTCAGGGAATCAAGAGTTCAAATGATGCATACGTATAAAATTAACATTCACAGAGCAGCTTGATTGAACCCATTCTACTTGTCAATCTGTGTAAATCATACCAATCACCGGCACACTAAAAGACTTTGATTTTGAGTATTTATTAGACACCGATTAAACAACTCATCTACTTAATGCATTTTATTCCATTAAAAATGTGAATGTTTTCACTTGCCTGGAGCTTTCATAACCTTTAAGAGAATTTAAATTAAAATCACAAGCGGAAAAAAAGTAATGTACAAAAGAGAAGGAAGCCCACGTGGCTAGCAAACACTTGTGGTAGAGGTGATGGTGGCGACTTGCTGAATGCCTAAGTTGTTTGATCTAGCTCCCACAGAGTGAGCATGTTTAGTGCAGCTGCAGTTTGGCAAAGAAAAGCATATTACACATCTGAATGTGATCACAAGCCTGATGAATCATTCAAAAACAGCAAATGAATAGAGCAGAACATTTCCTAAAGCCCAGAATTTAGAGACAGAATCCTCAGTGGCTGATGATCTAGACAGCTATGATACTTGGGTAAATTCACCCTGTATATCTTTCCTGAGAGTTAGCACCTATACATATAGCCAAATATACATTTTACCACTGTTAATTTGTAATTCACAAATCATACCTGACCATTTTTTGTACTTGAGGCTCAATACGCAGTTCTCAAAAGAATACAGAACCTTCACGCCCTCTAGTGGTGACATTCTACTGACAAAATTACAGTACTGCACTGGTCTGTAACTACATAGTACATGATAGGCAGCTTTCCAGTATACTGTTCTATCACCTCTGTGCTGCTTAGATCACTTAATCATAGTGTCATAGCCCTTAAAATGGTCAGTAGTTTGTTTCTAGAGATAAAGTCCCTTATTAGAACTCCCTTTAGGTTAGTCTAATCTAAGACATTAGAGCCTTCTGGAATCCCTCATTCTGCATTTCATTCCTAAACATGTCAGATTAAGCCAAATCAGTGTAAATTTGGGTACTATTATTACAACTTACTAATGCAAAGAAATAAACGTGATTACAACTCAACCATTGTCTGCAACTTTCACAAAGACGAAACCAACCATTACAATCACACCCATCTGTAAATTCTCAATTTAAGTAGAACAGGCCAAATTGACAAAAACAAAGCAATAATTATTTAATCACCAAGAGGACAGAAGATTTAAAGCAAACTCAAATCACCATTAACACCAGCACTGGTTAAAAAGAAAGTGATCATTTGGGCCTATACTTAACAAAACGCTCACACCAAGACTCGCTGTGCTTAAAAGATCTCAGTGCTATAAACACAGCAAAATTTTGTTAGGTTTGGCAATCACTTGTAGCTGCATAATTTTCCTCTGTCCCAGTTAGTACAAAGCCGTATAATTCCAGTTATGCATGACACAGAATGTCTTAATCTTGACATATAAATTTGCAGGTGATACGATACAAAATGCAAGTCAAAATAAGAAGCAGAAACGCATGCTGCTGGAGCAACGGGTCATTTTACGGGACACAGGTATTGTCTTGTTGTTTTATCTAGTCTTCAGCAGCATCACTGATTTATTAGTGTGTTTTGTAAATCTCACTCTCATCATAAGACATGTCAGCCTTTTTCCACACGACAGGCCTCTGGTTTTAAAAAAAAACAACAACAAAAAACTGTCTAGAACTTTCTAGTTCAAAGCCCTCAAGCAGCTGTATGACTAATCACTGCAATTATTTAAGCGCCCAGCACCCTTGGCAGAAATATATCTATGCCTGCATGCCACGTAAGCAATCCCAGCTGCAACAGAGGAGAAGCCCTGGCCCCCTCAGTGGCCCTCTGTGTCTGCTTTTGGCCCAGACCCTCTTTTTGGTTTCCCTGCCTTGGTTAAGAACTCGAGCTGCTCGGATGACTCAGCCACTATGGTTGAGGGAGAGGCACTGTTATCTACAAACATGTTGGGAATGTCCTGGCCAAAGTAGATCTTGCTGTTGGTGGCTATGGCCTGATATTTCATGAGCTCCAGATACTCAGGGGTCAGCTTCAGCTAAAAGAAAAAAAAGCAGATGCTGGTGAGAATTATTGCAACAAAAGACACAGCGTGCCTGTTATCATTTGCATCAGACACATGCCCACTGATGCGCTTCTAGTGATCGCACGTTAAAATGTACAATGAGTGCATTGTAACGTAAACAAATGGACATGTAAATTCGAATTAAATATTTCACCCTGTTGGCTTCAGCAAACCTTGCTGCTGTGTAGTACTCTGCATCTGCTTTTGCTTTTTCTCTGGCCATGAATGCAGAATCTGTTAAAAGGCAAATCCGGTATGTCAACATGATTCGTTTGATCGGTCTACAGAACCAAACTTGTCCTAACATTTGCTGTCATGCGGTTATCACCTTCTATTTCAGAGATCTTCTTTTCGGTTTCCTTTTCCATGATTTTCTGCTTAAAGTGGATCTCAGCCACTTGGGCCACTTTCTGAGCCTCTGAAATAAGAGCCAACGCAACAATTAAAAAAATTAATAAATAAATTAAACCTTAGTTGCCTATAACTTCACACTGACGGTGTGTTAAGGGTTCCTCTCACCAATGATGGCCTTCTTCCTCTCGGTCTCTGCTTCCTTCTCCACAACTTTCTGGGTCTGAGCTGTGATGAGCAGTCTAGTCTTCTCTGCTTCCCTACAATAGGAAAGAGACAGTAAACATTTTATACTAGGAAAATGTTAACATACAGATTCTGCTTTACTGTTTATATCAAGTAATAAACTAAAAAATAAAAGCTGCTATCCAAGCGTTTGTAAAATACTTGTTACACTGATGACTACTTCACAACAAAAATTCTGTATTAATGCATGATAAAAAAGTGAACTATTTCTTACAGTTTAAACTGTTTCTGCACATTAAAATGGAAACGTTTGAAGTCAGTTTTAATCAATCAGATCAATGTCTGTTCACTTTAACAACAAAGGTATTAACAATATTAATAAATTGTAACAGAAAATAAAAATGTCTTGCAACTTCAGATGCCATAAACAGCTAGGCACCTCAACAGTCAATCAGTTCTGCATATCCACAAGCAAAGACAGCAGTATAAAAAAACAGAAGTCTGACATTTGTTTGCGTAAATAAGGAACTACCTTATCAGTCATATCCTCTGCTTGCTCTTTAGCTCATGTATGGACTAGTAACTATTTAAATATGGTTGATGTGTTTGGAGACTTGTCTATGCAACTTACTCATGTATGACTTTATGCTATGTATTTGTAAGAAGCTGTAAATAGTGTTCGTAAGTGTATGTGCTTGTTCTATTGTAAGTAGTACTCATTTGTTTGTGTGTTTTAGGTCTTCTCTGTTTTAGGTTCCATTAAACAAAACTATCAAGTCCATCATATTTAAGTGTTTAGGTTTTTCCCTATTCAGGGTTGTAACAGAACGCTACTATATTTTCTATAAATGTTGTGAACTTCCATAAATTAAGGATGTGGTGTACATGGAAGTGTTCATCTCGTGTATTCAGCGGTAACTCTCACACATTTATGTTCAGTTTGTATGAAACTTTATAGTGAAGAAAAACTTTATATTTATGTTACAGTAGTGTAAAAATACAGGGACTATGGTAACGTCTGGTCAATGTCAATCTCTGTCAACGACGTGTTTCATGATAAACAAATGGTGGAGACAGTGAAAACCACCACTGTGGTGACCAGCTTGAAGGGGTGCCTTCTGGGAAAGCATAACTGCCCTGTGATTGAGGAAGACAAAGCCAAGGTGTGGATTAACCCCAAAAACTACCGAAGTGACCAAAATCCAGCCCTACGTTGGACTGGCAGGTATTTCAGGGAGTATATTTCCCTGCATACTCTAAATTATGGAATTCCCTGACCAAGCAAAAATAAAGAATTGAGAATTGAATATTCCTGATCATTAAGCCATCACTCACAGTGCCTCGGCTAGTCTGATCTTGGCTATACAATTTTGTTGCTGTAGAACTAAAATGTACTGTTAAATGTTTACATCATGAAGAGCTATGTATAATCATTTTATTATTTATTGAATTTGAAATGTAATCATACTACAAAAATAAACCAATAAATATGTAATCGTTTGAGGTCTTTCTTTACAATATAAGGAGGTTTTGTGTCATGACTAACAACACCCTGATCTGGGATAAAAATCACTGTAATGCATGGTTACTCATGACTCATTGCTGTTATGCAAGTTATTTTGGGAAGGAGAATGCCATACCCAAGACCAATTTTACAACATTATAACATTTTAATAACTATAATTATGTACAGAGACTATTAGCATTGTACATGGACCATCTTCCAAGAAAGAGTACTCACATCAGTTCAAAATTCCTCCTGATTGTTTCAGGGATTTTAGGCTTGGTAACACGGACAGCCTGTGAAACACATATAATACATACAATGACATATTAACACAACCTGATGCACACAGGCACCAGAGCAGACCGATCAGTGATAACATTACAGTATATCACAAAAGTGAGTACACCCCACACATTTTGGAAACCATTTTATAATATCTTTTCATTGGACAACACTGACAACATAAAAGAGTCAGTCTACAGCTTTGTGACACAGGGTAAATTTGTTGTGCCCTCAAAATAACAAAACAGTTTTGTGTTCTTCAGTTTCAAAAGAAACTGAGGATAAAGGTCAAACATGTCTTCAGACCAAACACTATTAAGCATCTGTGTGGCATTCTTAAATAAAAGGTGGAGGAGGGCAAGGTCTCTAAAACTAACCAGCTCCATGTTGTCGTCATGGAGCTGTGGAAGAGGATTCCAGTGGAAACCTGTAAAGCTCCAGTAAACTCCATGCACAAGAGAGATGAGGCAGTGCTGGAAAATAATAAAATATTAACACTTTGGGCACAATTTGGCCATTTTCACTACAAGGTGTAATCACTTTTAATGCCAGCAGTTTAGACATTAATGGCTGTGTGTTAAGTTATTTTGAGGGCACAGCAAATGTATACTATTATACAAGCTGTAGATTGACTTGTTTACATTGTATCAAAGTGTCATATATTCAGTGTTGTTCCATTAAAATGTGAGGGGTGTACTAACTTTTGTAAGATACTGTATATCTATCTGTATTAGATTGCATTCCGATTCCATTGCATTGCATAATTACATTGTGCCAGTGTCACGATGTAATCACGGAGATATCACATGGGTTATTAGGTGTATGTAACTGCAATCGTCGAGTGTCTGATGCTCTGGGCAATGTTTTCCTGGTAAACTTTGGGAATCTGGGTAACTACCTGCCTAAATATTGTTGCAGACCAAGTACACCCTTTCATGGCCACAGTATATCTAAATGGCAGTGGGCTCTTTGGCAGTCTGCCTCAGGGTAACAATGTATTAATACATGTTTTGAGAAAAATAACAGAGTTGAAGTTGTTGACTTGGCCACCGGATTTTTTTTCTCTTTTTCTCTTTCTCTCTCTCTCTAAGCATATGTGGGATGTATTGGACAAACAAATGGGGTGTAACAATGATCTCTGCTTGAATCACAATGTCGTTTTTTATGTATAAACAATACAAAAAAATGCACATTTTTGTTTAAGTTTTAAACAACAAAAAAAGATCTCCTGATCTTAAGAATGCAGAGCAACGTTACTAGAAGTGTATACAGAAAACCATATTTATATAATATATAAAAAATAAAGTGATTACTCAAGTGGTAATTTAAACAGCATACTCTAGAGTACTTGGACTACACTGAGGACTAGAAATCAGAAAGAAAAAAATGTGTTCAATATAAATTTAACTCAGTAATTGGATTTCTCAGAGTATGTATATCTTTACTCTGATTTCAATCGGTTTACTCTGCATGCACTCAAAAACAACCCAGTGGAATGTAGCAATGTGTAATGACTAGCAGAGTCAAACACGGTTCTCATGACTGCTTATTCCAAGCGACTTCTCTTTTATTTTTCCAAAAGGTCACTTACAAATATTGGTGGTTGCAGTATTTATGACTTGTTTCTGAAAAGGTAGCTGCAATTTTCCTGACCCTTTTTTTCAACCTCTAAAGTTAAGAGGCAAATATACAGTATTAATCCTTTTTTTTTAACTGATCAAGAGATCACTCTCACATAATAGTGGGTCGCAGGGGTTTTTCATTCTCTGGGCTTGTTTCCATATACCTGGTTGCTTACTTCCCTTGAGGGCTCTGGAAATCATGGAGTTAAATGCAGGACACACAAAATGTCTACCAAACACTTGAAAAGCAGTATATGCTTGAGGAACTGAAGAATATTCTTCATTTTTAGATTGTTGGCATACTACCATGGTAGTGAAAGGCGCGGTAATATTTTGGTATTGGTACGAGTGAAGATCACTACTGAGTTAAGAGTAGTCCAGGAAACAAAGTTACCCAACAGCGTGCTCTGATCATACATGGAACTATCTTGCATTCACTTCACATGTTTCCTCATAAGTAAACAAGGCAATGCAATTCACATGAAGACAGTGGAAATAAAAAGTTTGTACTTCTTACCAAAAACAGTTTTTGATAAACTGAGATACAGAAAAGAAGTACTGGGGCTTTGATTTTTTTGAGGAAATAAAGGCAAAGGCTAAATCTTTCACAAATATTTCCAAATAATATTTGTGTTCCCAATGATGGGTTTTTGTTTCAAGGATAGATGTGGTACCAAGAATCAAACACAGGCTTCATAGAAGACACTAAAGCTCTGCAATCTTACTTGAATGGTGAGTCCAGGAGCCATGGAATTAAGATCTTTCTGCAAAGCAGTCTTGAGGTTCTCATCAATTATGTCTGTGACACAACAGATTATATTAAAAATCCTCTTCTAACATTCAACTGTAATAAACATGCAATGTGTCTAGAGCACATGCTCAGCTCCGGATGCTCATTTTGAGATAAGTAAACAACAGTACAGCAAATACTCTGCAAGATAAACAGTTCAACATTCCTGAAACTTACCAAATAACTCAATATAGACCTCCTGTAGTGTGTGAACGCTGCAGAATTGGTTCAATTCATGATGGATTTTGTTGAAAATTAGCGTTTTGTCATAATCTGCAGTGTAGTTCCTCACAATATCTACCACTGAAAGCAGAGGTCAGGGTTAAGATTATGGATTTTTAAAAATAAAGTTTTTAAGTCATTTAGTCTTTACCTGCTGTTGGTACTAGCATATTGACCACCTCAATTCGATCAAAATAGATCATGACGCCACCACTGCAGAATAAAATAAAATTAAAAAAATTATTACATGTATAATAACATTTCAAATATGTAAGTAATTAACTGTTTGAGCTTTGTAAAGCTAATTAAATTTTTTCTTGCTTTCTGGTTGACAGCTATAACACTGGACAAGATGAGCTTTATCAGATTGCATTTATTCCCTTTATTAAATACACTGCATTCACAAATCAATGTTCATATTTTCTTTATTTTTTTTACTTTAAAAATTATGTTTTGAAACAAATTTAGCCCCCTGCAATTAAACTAAAATACTAGGTTTACAATTGGAAATAAAATGTTCTATTGTAGCATCAAACAATTTCAAATGTGTAGGTTTCTTGTATACAACTGTACACTAAAGAGTCTGTTGCAATTAATGTAAATTAGGAGTTTTAAATGATTATGGGAAGAGGTGTGACATCACAGTCAATGACAACAGGGATTACCAGTATACACGGGGTGGGTCAAAAGGCACAGGACAACTTTTTAGTATCTTTTAGGGAATGTCCAGAACATAGCCACCATCTTGAAAGCTGCCATAATCGACAGCCACAATCAGATTTGCAGTTCAATCAGTATCAATGTTCAAAACTGTTGCTGTTCGTCACAGGTAATTTAAGATGTAATTGCAGATGTTTATGCCTGAGGAACACAGCTACCATATCACAGCTGCAGACTTTTTTAACAACTGACACTCAGAAAGCCTATCAATTACACACAGTACTGTTGTATCCCTCATAGCTAAATTCCAAGAATCAAGTACTGTGAACAATAAGCCATGTCTCAACAATGATTTAGGCAGCATTTGTGAAAAGTCCACCATGCAGCACACGTAATCGTGTACAGAGGATCATTTCAGACAGTTCATAAATGCAGATGTAATGAAAATATAATTGATGGCTTTAAATTTTTTTTTTTTAAATGCACACAGTGATCTGCATTTTTCTGGGGAATGATGCAATAAATCTATAATTATCATTCAACACAAATTACTGTTAAAATGTGTACCTCGTTCCACAAGGCACATTTTTTATTTCATCTGTCTGCAGTGTTGTCTGTAACAAAGAGCACATCAACAGAGAACATCACCTTCAAAAACTCAAAAAGACAAAACCTCTACTTCACAGGAAATTGAAACCTTCTTGGAATGTGAGAGGGGAACTAGTCCCAACTAGTTTTCAAGGTTATTACACTGTATATAATGTGATACATGATATTAATAATACACCATGCTGTTTTTTTAGAACAGAGAGAAGAACAAACAAGATAACATCTCTATAAATAACAATCCAGCTTTTCCAACAGCCCGAAAGAACAGACACTTGGAGGTTAGTAGTATTATTTTTTTAAACAAACCTTAAAGTGCAGAATAACACATTGCACATTATGACTTGAACCGGAGTAAGTGCAGCTTTAGAAAAAGACTGTAGAGTAGTAGCTAAACCAGCTAATGGTGCACAATATGTAGAGTTTTGATTTAAAAACGATTACCAAGTCTCCACGATGTACCTAAACCGTGAGATCATACTAAACACCGTTTATTACTTTTTCTTAGAATCAAATATAATTACGCTTATAATGCTTGTAATCCCAATGTGTTTAATAAACAAAAGCTTCTTTGTTGGCTACTTCAGCACACATATTCAATGACAGACACACGATAAATCCAGTAATCACCCAGATTTGGAAAGATACAAGTTACAGTGCTGCTGAAAGAATCTGTCAGTAGTTTTGTAAAACAGGTTCTGATTTTACACAAGAGACACTGTGCAAACAACAGGTGAAGTGGAAGCGCAACAGACCCGTTCACCCACCCCAAAATAAAGCAGCCCAAAGAGTACACTGAAGGCCTGTTAGTGCCGTCACCACACATCAGAGAAACAATTCAGCAGCTAGCTTATTCAAACAATAAGGACATGAAATACATCACTGATGCAATGACTTTTAATCTGGCCATGCATATAAAAATAGTTAAAAAAAAACAATAATTGTTAGAAGTGACTTGTACATAGTTGATAGCTGTTGTTATTTAAACTTTTTTAAGAAAAATACTGTACATTACATTCCTCTGACGAGCACCAAATTAAACCAGTCTGTATTTTGGTAACTACTAGTGACTTACAGTCTAACTGGACTTCACAGCCATATTTGAATTTTAGTATTATCAGTACGATTCTACTTGTAACTATCTAGAACTGTTTACAATTTCTTGGAACACTTTATGTAAAAAGATTCTACTAGCTTAAGTGGTCCCTATAATTACTGTTCTTTTTGAGAAAATATTTTTTGTGGTAGAGAAGTTAAGTTTTCAGCTACAAATCATGATAATATCAACGATAATGAAAACATTGTGATACAAGAATGCTAGATCATTCATTGCCAAGATCATCTTGGATAGTTACTTTTAATTTAAGGCCAGTTAAAAATGTCACAGCCTTAGTAATGGCTTTTTCATATCTATTTGTTAAAGCTTATGAATATCTTGCAAACAAGTGCTTTTGCACAGTTTTCATTTTAAAGGTTTTCAACACTCCTCTGTGTTGTCAGCTATTCTACAGTACTGTGTTGCCAATTACTTACTATTAATAGATTTGTGTGTCTGTCAGAGAGCATGAGCTGAACAAGTAAGTAGAGCAGCAACTTAAGATGAAACAGTGAAACAGGTAATGAAATATATTTAGAAACATTGTTCTTAGGATCTCTCTATTAAGGCAAATCATGGAGATCATCTAAAAATCTTCACATCACCCATTACTATTTACTAAAAAATGAATCAACAGAGCTCTTACCTGCACTGATCTGTAGGTAGTGATGAAAGGCAGCATGATGTGATAGCCCGGGCCATTTGGAGAGGTAAGCAAGGCTCCACCTCTGAAAAAGTAGTTAAAATGTGGTTTTGAGGACAAAGTCATACAGATCCCAATAGCGTTATTATCCTAGATAAATCAACATACCATTTTCCATCCACATTTACCTGTAATAAACCGCCAAATGACCTTCTTCAATCTTGTGTATAGAGGAGTGAAGCAAAATGGCCATCACAGCAGAGATCACAGCAACCACTGCCCCTACGTGCGTCATTGTCTTCCTTCAACACAGCACTCACCTATCAATAAAGTAATTCAGCCAGGTTATCAAGACAAAAACTATGCAAATTGATGTGATGCAATGACTTGCGACATGAAATAAACCAAATAAACAATAATCCGTTAACCTAAGTTTAAAATTATTTTTTCCTGTACCTACACCCTCCAGTTGACTCCAATCAGTAAGATTGCAATAGCCTTTAGATCCAGCAGCAGATAAGTAACAGATGTTCCTTGGAAGGACGTTCATGCAAATATAAATCAGTCATTTACAGTTCTTCAAGTGGCTCAAATACTCCTATAATTAGTAAGGAAATAGTACTTCTGTTGTATGAACTGCTGCTACGGTCAGTGTGAAAATGTACAGTTGGATAGCATTTAAATTCAAGATCTGTTTTCATGTTTGATGACAGAGCCTTAGTTTAGGCATTGCTTTTACGGATCATTTTCAGTCAGGCAAAATTGTTTAAGAAAAATTACAAGAGCAAATTACATTTAAGTTAAAACCTGTGTATACTGTGCACATACATTTAAGGTTTCCAATACATCTTACGGGAGACCCTGCATAATAATCTTTTCTTCATCATGCCTAGCACAGTTTTACTCGCTGTGTTCATCCATAGTTCTAATCAGATTTATATTCAACAGAGATAATGGCTGTTGTAACTTGTTCTCATTAATCACACTTTCAGTCCGATACAGAATGACATTTTCCGTCCAGGCTTGTTCAAAGGCTGGAGCTGCATAACGTGCTGTATCAGATTTATTCCCTCAATCTCTCACAGCGACAATGACCGTCGATAAGAACTGATCGTTAGCTCACAGCTACAGCGACTATTCACTTCCTTCTTTCAGACACTTAACAGAACAAGGCAGTTTCTGTAACTTTGAACTTTGGACAATAATCATAAAACATGACGGTGTCCGGTCGCGATGTAGCATTATAACCTCAGAACGGTAGCACACATGCTAACTACGAATAACACAAACCGAACAGACATGCAGTTAATGGCTAATAGCTAACTGTCAGCTAAAGCTAACAGAGCGTATACAACATACAGTCAAAACCCGCACAATAAGTAGCGGCTCCTACAAGCACAGAACAAACACGGAAATATTGGATGTTCCGCCATTACCTGTCATTCATTAATCAAAAGAAAACGTAGACTTTCATTTCACTCTATGTAAAATAAAACATGCCTCCGTCTCTCTGCACGCGTCGTTCTCACTACTACAGGTATACTGACAACCAATAACGCCTTCAGTCACCAAAATAAAAGTCCTTAACGTTCCTCAAGACAAGAGGTCATCGAGCAGTGTCCCTGTTGTAGATGACAATAATTTTGAGCACCCCTACTCCGACACACACACATTTTTTGTTTCCAAACTCATTTGGAATCTACTCTAAACATTGTAATTCATATAGAACTGCAATTTCGTCTTAAACAAGACGTGTGTGACAAAGAAAAAGTGCAAAATCACCTTTAATGTGGACCTTTAGAAGGGGCATGCTTCAGTGATTCTTAAACGTGCCTTATTCATTTACCTTTTTGTGCCCCCTCTGCATTAGCCCCCCACTTTATTATATTAATTATTTTTACTTTCATCAACTGATTCAGCAGCTGTTCAAGCTCTATTATGTAGTATAAACATAATGGAAGTCTATGGTTATATACACGGATATACCTAGTTTTGTGAGCAGTATTTTATACCCCATAATGTTATATATTAGGCAGTTACAAAACCATTACAGCAGAGCTATTTACTCAAGCCCAAACAAAGTTCAGGTGAAACGTCATCCAAAGTATTACAGTGGTGCCAAAGAAGATGTTGCAACTTACAACTTATGTTAACTAGATTAGATGCTCCTCAGAATAGTTCAAATAAGTGTGCAATCTAATTTGTAATATGCAGCTATAAGCAGGGCAGCACAGTGGCTCGGTGGGTAGCACTGCTGCCTCACAGCAAGAAGGTCCTGTGTTCAATCCCAGGGTGGGGCAACCTGGGTCCTGTGTGTGTGTGTGTGTGTGTTGGTGGGTACTCTGGTTTCCTCATACAGTCCAGTGACTGTGTGTGTGGCCTATGATGGATTGGCACCCTGTTTAGGGTTGTTTCTGCCCTTGCGCTGTGTGAATTAAGTGGAAGATAATTTATGAATGGACAGTTATATGCAATTTTTGTTTATGTGAAACCTTGAAACATTTGATTTGCTTAGGTTCTAATGCTTCTTATAGTATGCAAATCGTGCAGTACTTGGAGGAATACAAACAAGCAAGGTGCTCTTGCCATTTAAAACACAATGTTCAAGATTGTGTTTACAAAACTTGTTCCACTTATTTTTTCATGAGAAACTAAAAACAACAGAAGTCCTTTCAACAATTTTTAAATCATGCAGTAGGTATGTAAACAAACAAGCTGCTTATGCCATTAAAGGCACTAATTTTAAAAGCTGCCAGCATAAACATACCGTAAATATGTCAGGGATAAATAATCTATATTCTGGATTATACTGGCTGTGTTCTACATAAATATGAACAAACTAATTAAACCACACATGCAATGATGTTTGGAGCTCAGGGGAAACATAACCACTCGTCAAAATACTGACAACCTCATTTAGATATGTAGTCTAAATATAGTAATGGACTGATGTAGCCTACATGTTTTTTGCTTCCAGAAAGTATACTCCCCACTTTGGGAACCACAAAAATAAATTATGACTTGTAATAGAGTGAAGGCACACTGGTTAAGACACATGTCTCTTTAACAAAAGATTATGGGTTTAAACTTGAGTACACTGGGGAATTCTCTGTCTTTCAATAGAAGCCTAATTTGTGTGCCATCAAATATGCCAGCTTAAAAAAAATAATTGAGGCACTCACCATCTTGATCCCAAACACCCTAAAAACAATTTCATGACTTTCAATTTTATATGCAATGGGGGGAGCAACACTTTCTAAGGATTATTATTATTCATTCATTCATTCATTATCTTTTCCGCTTATTCCACTTGGGGTCGCGGGCCAGCCGGTGCCCACCTGGCAACTC
>JAUZSU010151596.1:0-14544 GCA_034780255.1 Parotocinclus maculicauda
CTGAGAATCAGTCATGCTGTCCTGTTAAAAAATTTACATTTGCGTCTGCACATACAAAATATATACAGAATATGCTGTGCACTGACTGATTTAACACACATTTAATTGATTACATATGTAACCCTACACAATTAGTGAATTGAGAGCTGAATAAAGCTTCATAATTGCAATAAGATTCTAGTGATCATTTTTTATATTAAGTGCAATAAGAAATCTGTTTACATTCCTGTAGTATACAAACAACCATGCAGAAAGCTTTTGGCCCCCAAACACACAAAATGCTTAATTTGGATCATCTACTTGAGATCCTTTTGGCTTTAGTATATTAATTGAACGTTCCTGTGTCAGATCACACTATCAGCAAGTTCAATTAAACATTTTTGTGTGCAAATGCGTGCAGTGAAAAAAGGAGTATGTATGCATTTAAAGAGAGAAAAATGTACCAATTGAGCTGACTTCTTTAAATTGGATAAAAAAATTAATGGCTGGAGTGCTGGGCAGTTTGGAGAGAGCTGCTCTGCTGGTTGGGGTAATTATCTCACTAAAGTGCTTAAGTGACACTTCTGGTCACACAGGTCAGTTTGTGTTAGACAGCTTTTTCTCTTTTCACACTCCATTCAGGCACTCATTAGCCACCACAGAGCAAATGAGATAAAGAGCATTGTTAACATATAGGAGAACTCTTTTTATATATGAGTACAAGAAGGAAGAGAAAGTAAGAGAGAAAACAAATAAAAAAAGATAAAAAAAAAAAGTAATTGTAGCTTTCAAATTGAAAAAAGGATAGTTATTGCAGAAAGGCTGCAAAAGGGAGATATTAAGAAAAAAAGGGAAAATAAAGAAAAAAAATATAGCATTCATAAAAAAAAATAAAAGCAGACAAACAAACATGAAAGAAAAAGTATTTAAAATAGTAAGAAAGAGAAAAGTAAGGGAAAGAAAGAAAGAATGATAGATGGAAAGTAAGAAAAACATGGAGATGGAGACAAAAAACAGAATGGAGAAAATAATTAAGATCATACTATACTGTCCAAACATAAAAGAAAAAAAAATGAATTGCATAAGAAATAGGAAGGAGACTAGGAAGGAAGGATGATGAAAGTAATACGGAAGAAAAGAAAAAACAATGGTAAAGAACATATTTTTTTTTTGCTACTATGCTTTGTTACTTTAAAAAAGAGAAAAAACAACAAAGTCCATGCAGTTGCAAATTATTATCAAGCTATTTAAGTTTCAAAATAAAACTTTATTGCTTTGTATTCTTTATTACTTTCCTTATTTGTTACTTCTAAGGAAAGAAAGTACGAATGTAAGAATGAATTAAATGTATCAAAACAACGTCACTGACTGTTATACACATGTAACTTGTAACAGAAATATAACTAGAAAGTCTTCAGAAGAAAGAAAAAAAAGAAAAGTTAATTTACACTCACAAAAAATGTTACAGCTTTCAAATTTAAATTACTTAATTAAAGACTTTTATTATATTGTTTTTCTTGCCTGATTTGTTAAGTTTAAGGTGAAAAGAAACAAAGAGACAAATAACCTCATAACAAAAAGAAATAATTATTTATATGACTTAAAATAAAATAATTAAATTATGCTGCTACTAGTCCTTGATTTGTTACCTTTTCTTCAGTTTTCTATCTTAAAAAAAAAAAAAAAACTTGAAAAGCCACTGAAATAAATCATTGTGCTGAAATATAGAGGTAACATCTTTTATAGACTTCTTGTTGTCATCAATCTCAGCGCTGAGAGTGAATTATCAGAACTACAAAAAAGATCTATGTTTTCTGAGTTCCAATAACCGCCCAAGTCCAGGACAGATATATATTTATTTTCCCATAAGCTCGGCCTGCCAACCGTGAGTGATAAGCATCATTATTGTAGGGCGAGACTGTAGTTTATACCCCATCACTGCACTCTTGGCACATATGCTCTCTAACAAATGATCAGATCAGTTTTACCCAGATGTGTAAGAACATATACGGGGTGTAATGAGGGGGCATGATGGGGTAGCAGGTTACTCAGCATGCATTAGGATACAGCAGAGTGAAATAACAGACCTCTGGATGGTATGTTCTGTATGTTAATATCCTGTGATGATCTGATATATTACAGTGTGTATACAGAAAGAAAATATAGATGCATTTTTGCAAGTGGACATGGGGAATTAAATGAATTTTAGATGGCGGGGAGAAAAATATAACCATCCCAGTGCCAGGTCTTGCTCTTAAAAATATACCATAATAAATAAGAAATACATAGTCAGACAGATTTTTGTAAACCAGAGGTCACATGGTAAGTGAATCTAAACTAGTGGCTCACCATTTGGAATATTAACGTTAACCCCATACAATACACTGCTCACAAAAATTAGGAAAATATGAAATATCCCATCATGAAATCCCATAATGTGTATATAAAAGTATTATATGTTAGGATGTATAACAACGAAGCGGTTGGATAAGGATTCAACCCTTACATGAGACGTGTGCTCGTTTAAACATGCATGCACATTCTTCACGCAGATCGAGAGGTGAAGTGTGTTTTATTTTGCCACTGACCCTGGTTTGTGTGCTCGTGAGCGTATGAGCTGTGATAATGGCAGTAATAAATGCATAACCTGCCAGTTCTCAGCTCTGACCTCCCCACCATCCGCACGGCTCGAGGGGCCAGATTCTATTCCCACCCCTGACCCCCACCTCTCCAAACTGCCCCTCTCGTTCTCCCTGCTGGCTCTGAAGAGCTTGTCTCGCCTCCCCGCCCCGACTCGGAGCTCATTAGCCCTGGTGCCTCTGAGCGGCCGCTGGCATACATTGCTGGCTTTATCTCACACATGAGCATTGTCTTTTATTTCTAATTAGACTGGTTCATCAGGAATGCTCATGCACAGGACGCCGGGGCTCGGCCCCCACTCACCAGCGCTGCTCTTTGTCTGAGTCTCTAGGTTGGGAGAAGGGATTTTAACATTTGTTTTCTGTGTCTGATCAGTTCATCTACAGGTGTAATGGAATTCAGAAGCCCTGTGGTCAAAGACTTGCAAATACAAAGAGACTGTCTACTATATAAAATATTTGGATATGATTTAGCTATTTTATATATAAATATTAAATATTAATAATGTATATTAGCTATATCTGGACTATATAATGTAATTACATAATAAATAATGTAAAAACAACATATAGGTGAATATTGAAAATGCTTTGTTCAGATTTTAGGGTGCCCATACCAGCTGTAGGACTAGAGGTTAAGGTACTGGACTACTGACCAGAAAGTCTGGGGTCCAAATCCCACCTCTGCCAATCTGTCACTGTTAGGCTTTCAACAAGGTCTGTAACCCCCAATTGCTCAGGTTGTAATATTTGAACGATTATAGAACGAATGAGGACGTCTGCTAAATGTCTAAATGTAAATGTTAAATAAGTGGACAAACATTTATATACAGTCCTGTGCAAAAGTCTTAGGCCACCAATGCTTTAGAAATTAAATAATGACCATATATAATTATTTCTCAGTTTATTTATTAGAATACAACCAGAAAATACACAAAAAAATGTATGCAGTATTAAAACTGAGCCTTGCACCCTGTGCTGCCAGCTAGGCACAGGCTTACTCGCAACCCTGATTAGGATAAGCGAATAAAACAGTGGACTCATTAATTAATTAAAAAAGGTGCCAAGTATTTAGTGTGACCTCCCCTTACACTGACAATATGTCATTTATTCGTGGTCATAATACCAGTCCCAAAATAACAAATCTAATGGTGGCCTAAGACTTTTGAATTATCCCAAATTCTACACATATTAAAAATCATTTTGAATTCCCAGAGGAAATGTGTCCATTGGGTCGTCCCAACACAGACTGAATTAATAGGCCTGTTCAGCCCCTGTATGTAAGGAATGACCATGCTTACAAACGGGCCGTCCTGTTTTATCATGAACTCCCCACTGAGCTGTGATATACATACATCACCTCTGCTTTACATTACTGTTAAGCATGTCAAGTGTACAGTAAAATCGATTTCTCACCACAGCACCGTGTTTAGAGAAGGGAAAAAACGGGGGATTTACCTGTAATCTGTAAACAACATGAAATATTAATAATCCCATAGACGAGTCTCAAATTAGGCAGCTTCCTGAGAGGATAGAGAGAGAATGGGATCACCCATTAAAACAACATCATTAGGATACCGAATATCCCTAAGGAGGATCTGTGCCTAGATTGTTGATCATTTACGCCTTATTTAATGAACGGTGATACAGAACTTTGGTATTGGCAAAACATAGTAATGAAGCAATTTTGCTGCAAATTTGAGCAACCTGCAGGTTTTGTTGGAGTTATAAAACAGTTGATTAGTCTGTTGCACTGCACCATGTAAACAAAGAGTCTTGGGAGTCGAAAAAAACATTTTTTCTTTGTGTTTTTGTGCTACTTGTTTATTACTGTCAGAGTTACAATCATACATGCCCGTACTGCACTGTGTGTGTGTGTGTGTTAGAGAGTTCGAGTAAGCTGAACTTAAACGATGACCATAAACGGGGAAACTCCATCAACTGGTCATTAAAATCCACTCTGTACTCACTGCATGGTCTAAGAGCAAAAAAAATACCATACATATTCGTCTCTCTGCCCGATTCTTGATTTAATGGTTGACTTTCCTAATCATTTGGCTCCACACACTCCTCTTCTTCTTTAATTCACTTCTCGCTGAAGTGTGCCTGTACTGGAATGATGTAAGAGGCCAGCTCCAAATAGCCTTAAATTTTCTTTAATCGACCATAGCTAACTCCAGCGGCATAAATTTCTCATGCAGTGACATTTTAATGCTCTCTTTAAGGATTTAAGGAGAAGCACCCTGACTTGTGCAATCTTTTCCAAAACAGGTTCCAAAGGAAAACATCAGCGCTCCCACATTCTACACGAACAACTTCGCCACCAAGTGTGGCGGCAAATCCTTCTCTCCGCTCGACCGCCGGAGAGGGGAAAAAAAAGGAAACAAAACTTTTGAAAAATACTTTCTTTGAATTACAGAGATGGATTACAGCCACGTATGAAAAGTGAAGTGTGTGTTTTTATTGGCCGCGCTGCCTTACATTGTACAGTATGCGAATGTGAATCGAAAACAGATTTCTGAAGAACTGCCAGATGAAATGTCAAAAGCCTGAGTGGCCATTAACTGAGCACAGAGGAAACGTGTGCCTGCTGCACTCCAGCTATAACCAAACAGACCTTAGATCATTAAGATCTGCAGATCATGCGACGTCCTTCTCCCCATGCAAGAAATCGAGTCTCATGCTCCAAGTCATCGGAATGAAGCCATGAAATACATGCAGTTATTTATTAGCATGCTCAAAGTGAACTGTGCCAAGGCTACAGTAAACATGTCTGCCTCATCTCAGGCTGGTGGGTGATAAATGGTATCAGACCATAATGCAGCCAGTAACGTAACCCCTTTATTTCTTGTAAATTCAGTCAAGTGTGAAAAATAATAAGTAGCCGGAGGACAACGGTCTCCAGATCCTTGCAGCGGATCAAACCTTGGGGCTGGACTGTAATAAAGCATGGTGCAAATCAAACACAATAAAGTGGAGCGGCACGTAAAGCTTGGTTTATTGGACAGACGCACAACTCGGGTTTGCCTAATCTATCTTCTCAGTAGAAGTAACACAAAGGGGGATGGAACAGCTGAGCAGCCACGGTGGGAAACAAACACGATGTAAAGTGTGTAACTATATGTATGATTGATCTATTAATATTGTCCTCATTTTGTGGTCCCAGGATGCTGCTGAGTGAATCCGAGTCTGTAAAAGGATTGAATAAAATGAGGGCCTATGCATAAGGCTCTAAAAATACATTTAAAAATCATGTAAAGTCACTAAAATAATTAAAATGATACAAGCCCAGGTGTTGCAGCAGCTTGAGCCCCAGCAGTGCCTTTCAGCCAGATTGGACAACACAGACACACGAATGGCCATGTCTGAGGAAGAGGAGGCCAGAAGAGGGAGACAGATTGCAATAGACACACCCCTCAATTATATTTAAGTATATTATAATAATATATTAATAATAATAATATGCATACAACACTCCTAGCCAGCTGAAAACATAGAATAATCAAATCATTAATAATAATAATAATAATAATAAGAAGAAGAAGAAGAAGAAGAAGAAGAAGAAGAAGAAGAAAAAGAAGAAGAAGAAGAAGAAGAGTAATAATAATAACATTATTGAACACTGATGAACATTCATAAACATTATTAAATTATAAAAATTGATTTCCAAGTTTTCACACTTTTGACTTTATCAGGGTCGAGGGGGTTTCTGGCTGACGACCCTCCAACCGCTCTGCATGCAATGCTAATTAAGGGTAGAAGGTACCTCCAGGACTAAATATTAAAAATAAATAAAAAAAGACTTTGTTTGATGGGAGCAGCCAAATGTTTAAACAAGCTGCAAAAAGTAGTCAGGACATTTGGGCTTTACAATGATATGTAAACTATACACAATGATATATAAACTATACACAATAAAATATAAGCTATACACAATGAAATATAAACTATACACAAACTGAACCCAACCTGATTAACTTGATTTAAAGGTGCTAAATAAACAAACATGCAAGAGCAGCATTGTTTCTATAAGACCCACGTCCTATGGTATTTCTGTAATGGCTTTGGATTTTTGGTCTAGCTGATAAACTGGCCAAATAAATGGGTGGCATCTTTAACAGCATTTGAGTGTTCTTGGCCAGTCTATTGTGAAGTTAATATAACATATTACACAATTAACAAATAAAAACAAAACTATTTTATATAATACACTTTTTAATCATAGTGATCCTTTATTTTAATTTTTACCTTTATTATAATGTATTTTAAGTTACTTTGTTAAAAATGTTATACAGGTGAGTACAGGAGATTTTTTAAGTCTATGTTTGTACACTATGTTGCCATGTTTGACATCTAGTTCAACTTGCCAAAGATGATGATATGATGTGCAAACTTAATATTTGCCAGAGTTTTTTTTATATCTATATATAAGTGATGTGTTGTAAGTCTAGGTCACATGAATTTATGCAGGTTAATGGCATGTACTGGTACAGGTTAATAGCATTATAAACGTTTTGTAAAATATCACACTATAATCAATCTGTTTGATTCATTATGGCGTAGATAAGCTATACGTCTTGATCATATTAAAAATGTGTAAATTATATATCATAAAAGGTATTTTGTACTTTAACACAAAGTAATTCTGATACCTTTCACACATCCATTACAGATGATGACTGATGTCTCCCATTCCCATTTAGAGCAGAAGCAGATATTAAATCAAACCAATCTCTTACTGGTTGCCCTCACATCAGCTCTGATTAAAGATATCTCGATAAAGGGTAGGCAAATGTCAGCTGTGGAATAATTGAAAGAAATCTGCAAGTTCAGCCTTGCTTAACAAGGCATATTTTATCAGGTCTTTACTCAGACAAAGGCCACTACAGGGCATGTGCACAGGTAAGATCAATGAGTAAATGAATAATACTTAAAAATAAGAGGTATTTCGATTTTTACCCAAGTTTTCCTTAAGTTCAATGTTGCTCATCCCCATGCAGTATGCACGTCTGTCCTATTGTTTGACAGCTAACAATCTGGGAGGGCCAGGGCCTCATGAAGCCAGCCTCTGCCTCTTATAACCGCAGCCCATGCGAGATCAAAACGCTTTGAGCAGTGCGCTAACTGCCACCCCTCTGTACACATGAGCACACAGATGTCACTCTGATTGATAGATTAGACATGAATGCCATCACACAGACACACAGACCAGGGCCAATTACAATCTTTTGGCCACCAGGAGCAAAACATGTGGTGAAAAAACATTTCCAAACAGTTTTCTTTTTGAAGTACCATATCATATTTACATTATAGTAGCATAAATATAATATGTGACCATGGTAATAACTGGTTAATGACCATTTTGGTCAACGACCTGCATCACTGAGTACAATGAATCAATTAAGTGGCGCATACCTGTATACTTGTAATAAGTAATGGTGATGAGAATTTAAACTCTGAATCCTTGACGTCCACCATTTTATTTGCCTTACTATGGGAAGGGAAACTGTGGAATGTTAGAATCCAGTGAAAACACTTGATCAATAAGCTTTTACATTGTTTTGGGAGGAATAGAAAAAAGTGGGGTTAAGGCAGGAGTTATCTAACCGACTGTCTTTGCTGAAGTTCCTCCGCATGAAGTGTTTGAATCCTCACAATTATGGCATGACTCTGAAGTGAGCCACATGCGTCTGTAGTCTTGGCTTTGAGAAGCAAACCTGCAGTGTTAAGCGAGGACACTATGAAGGTGGAGTACAGTAATGCCGACTCTCAAAAGACCCTCATCTTTTTAATTTTTTTTCATCCCTTTCTATCTCCCTTTACCTTTCCCAACAAAGAAGGCTCCCAAACATAGCCTGATGGGAAGAAAAAAAGTTTCTTTTTGTTTTCTTAACAATGTCATTTAAATGTTAATCAAATCAATTTCATACATATTTCATCATCATTCAGCAACTCGTTAAACTTAATACTAAGCCCTGCTAGAGCAATTGCCGTAGAGAAGTCTGGTGTCTACTTCCCTTTAAACACTCAAAGTTTGAAAAGTTCACGCATATTAAAACTCTGTCACTTTCAATACTGGCTTAATCCAAAGCGGGTGCGGGTGCAGGCCAAACCGGTAACACAGGGTGCAAGGTGGCAACCAATACTAAGTCCAGACAGTTACACCCCACTCACACTGGGACACATCAGAGACACAGAGTGACCTAACATGTCATGGTGATGGTGGTGGAAACTCATGAACCCTGAGGAATCTTACTCGGACGCAGGCAATACATACAAAACAGCAGGCAAAAGACAGTCCAGCTGAAATCTGGTTCTCTAGAACCATGACAAGACAGCATGTGAAGCATTATGTATCAGTGTTGCTTCCTTCACAATTGTCATTGAAACACAAATAAAATGAATTAATCCATGAAAGCCAGTTAAACTAAATATAAAAACCAAACTATGTACAATAGTTCAGATATCCGAAGTCTTTTGTGTCTCAGCTTCCTGTGTTCATCATGTCCGTGGGATTTGCTTGTGTGCTGTGAGTATTTGCTTGCAGAGCGCTCTGGTGCTTTCACTAAACCTTTTTTTCCTCATCCCACAATGCTGAGCTAATTCGACATGCAGATCTAAATATGCAGAATTGAAATAGATTTTCACTTTGTTTATACAAAATGACCAATACATTCCTATAAATGCTGTCTTGTTTCAGTTTAACAATCAATCCAGACCCAAGTATATTTTGTATATCTTACATACTTCATTGATTACATACATGTTGGCGCTTCTGTAGTTTGGAGTTAAGTTCCAGCTGTTGGAAACAGCAGTTTCTCAGGACCAGGGGTTCAAATCCCAGGAATGTAAACGTTGTGTGGTATGCTTAAAGAATGATGTAATAGTCTGATGACCTGTCCAGTGTGTACATATACCTGCACTCAGTGGATTCTAGGGGCTTTTGAAACCCCACATTGTGACCCTGACCAAATAAGCTCCAAATAAAAAACACATCAAATCCTAAAGATGGTATGAAATATGTTAAGTATTTATTAATTACTACACCTAAGCAATACAGCAACTAAAAGGCAAATAAATGCATTTGTATATCTAGCCTATCCCTAGCCTTTAGCTTTTCTTAGTTTACAAATAGATAAATGTCAGTTAATATCAATGTTTATATCATTAATTAGTGGTTCTCAAGCCTATCCCAAAATTTATTACCGGTTAGTAAAGTCAGCATTAAATCCTGAACAGGAATAAACCACATGGTTCTGTAATTAAGATACTCAAAGTCCAGCCCCTGATCTAAACCCATTTCTTCATAAACTTTTTAAAGCTTAAAAAGGTTTTAGTTTGAGTTATGTTTAGACACCAACATATAGTCTGACATTTTAAGAAGGTGTGCTTTATAAAGAAAAGGGGTATGACCTATTATACTGTAGAACTAACAAGGAGCCATCTGACACATTCTCTCACCATCTCACCTCTCACCATCTTTGCTGTTCTTTCTTTTTTTTTCCATCCCTTTCTTTCAACCCTCTTTTCCGACACTGAGCATCACCTGTCACTGTGAAGTTATTCTGTTTGTTTAGTCACTTTCCTCTGAACTCTGGGCGGATTTTAAAATTTTTTTGTGGGGTGAGGGTTTGGGGGTGGGGTAATAATGGGTAAAAAGCACCTATATAAACCACGCTTTCTGCCTGCACCTCCACCACGTCTCTCGCTCTCCATCTCCCTCTCTGTCTCAATCCTCCTGTGCTTCCCCCAGCATTCGACTCAATCAATATCTCACACTGCACCCTGGGGCTGCACTACACAAACTACTGCATCCAATTTACACACAGAAATAAGCAACTTTGCAGCCAGGTACTACATAATCACCCCAAACAAAAAAGTAGGTCTGACATCGGTGCCAGTGATTGCGAGGCGGCCATCTGACCTCCATTTACATGGGAAAAATCGCACCTCGGGCCAGTGGCAGCGCCTGCCTCCTCTTGTTTCAGATGATGTTTTGGGTGCGCAGTCACACCTCGCAGTCTTGCTCTGATGTGAGACGTATTCCCCAGCACGCTGGCGCCAACCTCGTCTTTATCTGCTCACATCTCTGTGGAGCGCAGCTGAGGCACTCGCTGCGAGCAAAACCGTCTCCGGGCTTTACTCTGGCACAAAGGAGGTGTGTGTGTGTGCACAATACATGTGCAAATTTCAATAATTAAGGTGACGTCCAAAGCCTGAGTGTTTTTAATGGCTCAGATGAGGCAAACATAGCTCTTTTAGCTCTCACTCTCAGTAGACCAACCATGAGGATATGGATAATTTGATGTTACTAGACACAAGATGAGAAGATAAATGATGTTACTCAATCACGAAAAGTCATGATTAAACCAATGGCTGTCAAGGTTACTGATCAGCTGCAGAAAATATAAATCGAATATATATATATAACCATATATAACTATTTCCCAGTCTTTAAAGAAGCTACAGTCACAAGTATTTAGTAGTGTTAAAATACTTGAGTCCAGGTTTAATACCGTACATTAGCAGTTTTGGTCTCTTTCTCAAAGACTCTCTCAAGACTCATTGGTCTTGTCTCAGTCTTGAACTAAGATGGAATCTGAAATGACCAGCCCAGCCCAGTCCAGTGCATCTGTCTAAGGTAACATTTTTATTGTTACTGAATATCAAAAATCTATTCAAACATAAAAAATCAGTCCTTTCTCTAAATGCCTAAATGAAATCTGCACTCAAACAAGTAAAAAACAAGTTACTGCTCTTCTCGTTTAGTATTCAGTGAGTAATCTGATGTTAAGACTTTAAGTGAATTGCCTTTCAAGTCAATGCCTTTTTGACCATTTGCCTTAATTAAGTATGAATAAAAAATCAGGAGTTTTTTAACAACTCAATAATAAAAAGGATAGAATTAATGTTGCTGCTATAGTTAGTTAACTTTATGTTGCTTTAGGTTTTGTTTATGACTTTAAATTAAGTTTGAATGAAAAAGGCAAACGGAATCATCAACGTCATTCGCTTCCAAAAGTTAGATTGTTTTAGTTTGAATAAGACAATAATATAATAATCATTCATACTAATTTTAAGCTATATAATTATTGTATTTTACAAAAAAAATGATGAAATATAATAGTATTTATTAATAATATTAATTATACTATATGTATAATGAATGTAAAGTGAATTAAATTACTAATTAAATGTTGTATGACAGAAAAAAAAAATCATAATCTGGACTGGTCACTTGTGGTCTTGGTCGTGACTCAGCTCTTGTGGTCTTGCCTAAAAGACTAGTATTTAAAGTGACATCCCCTTACGCTTAAGCAAGAGCAGCATCTGAAAGCTTCACAATGTTAACCTTTCTACAACCTGAAGAAGCTTCACGAATGGTCTTTTTTAGAAGGGGAAGGATCAGGAATAGTCTTTTTTAGAAGGGGAAGGATCACGAATGGTCTTTTGCAGCCAATAAGCCACTTTTCTGGAAAGCAAAAAGGGTGAAAAGGCTAAGATATGCCAAAGCTCACAAAGCTTGGAATGTAGATCAGTGAAAAACACCATTACAGAGTGACAAGTCCAAGTTTTAAATTTTAGGTTCCAATCATTGACAATATGTTATATATGAACATTATCCAATAAATAAAACAATTTTTGAACACGACTTTTGCACAGTGTTGTACATGACCCTGCTGTTGGAACATTATGAATTGTAGCTTCTGACATTAACAAAATGTAGAGCTTCATGACTAACTGCTAACATATGGAAGGCACATTTTTTTGCGTTACGCCAAAACAAGGGGTTCAAACCTCCTATCCTGACCAAGTTTCTTTATCCTGTCAGCTTTTGAATAACAATCATTTATTCAGCGTGTGAGCATGTGTGTATGTGCATGCATCGTGACAGCAAGAAGGATGAACGGTCAGACAGAAATGTATTATTTATTGCTGCTCCATGTCAGGCTCGATTGCTGTACGTGAATGTCTCCCGCTATCCATGAAAGAAACTTGATTTCGCACGCAGTGCGGCAAAATGTACACTTTCGTTTATGGGATTATGAAATAAGATGTGGCACAAAGCATCACAAAGAATCTTAAGGCCCTTAGAAGAGTTAACAGATTTGTATGAGGAGCTCTTCTCTCTCCCTTCGTCTCGTGCGTCCCTGTCTAAATTTCCTTTGCATTGTGTTTACTGTATATGCCAATAGTGTAATATTAAACAAAAACACTGTGTCCCATGTCAGAATGATAGATTATGGCAGCGAGGCAAGGTCACCCCAGAGGAGCAGGGAGTGCTGTCTCTCTCGCGCAGTTAACACTATATCCGCATTGTATGAGTGTCACCAGCAATCCAATGATTTATTGCTTGGAAGGTTCTGCTCAATTTTCTTCTCTCTCTCTCTCTCTCTTTCTCTCACTTTCTCTCTCTTTCTCACCCTTTTGCCTTTTCTTTCCTGTCTGGCCAAATTGCACATTTTTTGAAGAGGGAAGCAAATATATTTCTCTGCTTGCATGATTAGCCTCGTCTCTTCATTTCTTTTAGGGCAATTTCATCCAGATGGGCGTAACACTGAACTGCAAGGGAACCGAGAGAGTTGTTTTTTTGGCTCGCTTTTACTCTAGATGATGTTTGGAAATCATAAGGCAATCAGGATGATCACGAGAGATGGACAGCATCCATGAACTGCACCACAGAGCTCAGATTTAGCCACGATCAGGTTACGGAGCTTGACATGTATCGCAAATCAAACTGACCATAACATCCATTAAAATCATATTTTATTAATTCAGCTGCACTCTCCCTGTTGTGAATAATGTAAACGCACTAGAAGGACATTAACAATGTTACACCCTCCTCATGTGTGTGTGGTGTTTAGAGTGATGTGATGCGGCCTCAACGGGATCTGGAGGCCGGGATCCAGCTTGTCACTTATAGAGTAGTGACTGCATTTTCCGGAAATTGTTTGCTTTCAATCGACTGAAAATGCGTAATGACATGAATTGAAAATGAAACATGAGTTTGTTAATTCAGATGGTACAAAACAAAAGTGTGCACTATATACATGTACAGTACTATCTTAGGTCTTAGGTCACCATTAAGTTTTTTGTTTACGCAATGGTATAATGACCATATATATATAAAAACATTGTTGACAATTGAACCCAACAATTTCATACTTGGATTTCTCACTCCATAATACTCAGTGCCACTGATCTTAATTTAAATTTTTGTGACTTTTAGCACAGTTTCTTGGCTGCAATCTCAAGAGCCAAAAGGAAGTACAACCTGTACAAGCAATGTGTACTTAATAAAGAATCGGATAAGCATATAAAGTGTAGGTGAAATGGTCTTTTTGTAATTCTAAATTAGTAATGGGGCCTCCTAACATCTAAAAAGGGTCTACAGATAAAAGTCACACACATTCAGTTTAGTTTATGCTGTTATGCCTATAGGCCCTGTCAAATAAGTCCATGCATACAAAGAGCAGGCCTAGTTCAGTGTGCACTGAACTGTTGACCAGAAGGTTGAGGGTTAAATTCTTAGCACTGGCAAGCTGCCACAACTGGGTCCTTGAGAAAGGCATTTAACCCTCTATTGATGGTTGAAGATTGTGTTCCAGTTTCCTAGTGATGGTTGTGATTTTTAAGATTGTATTGTTCATAGGAACTTCCTTATAATAAATAAAAACGCAGTGTCATAATAATCAATCCTTACCTGTAACAGCAACTTGAATAAGGTCCTAAAACATTGTTGAATTTGATCCATACCCTAAACACAACTAATGTTACATTTACAGCATTTAGCAGACGCCCTTATCCAGAGCGACTTACAATTCAAGCAATTGTGGGTTAAGGGCCTTGCTTAAGAACCCAACTGTAGCAGCTTAGCAGAGGTGGGATTTGAACCCTGAACCTTCAGGTCCAGAGTCCAGTGCCT
>JAUZSU010151607.1:0-14542 GCA_034780255.1 Parotocinclus maculicauda
GGCAGAAGGATTAGGCGAGGACGAAAACGGAGAAAACAGGCGAAGGTCAAACACGGTAAGAAGCGATATCCAAAATAGAGCGAAAACCAGAGCGTAGGCGAACTAGAGAACCAAGTTGCTTAGCGAATGCTGAGTGAAAGTGTGTGGTATAAGAAGGTGTGTACTGATGACGGTGAATGAGACCCAGGTGTGTGTGATTAGAAGGCTGGTGACGGTGTGCGTGTGGTAGGCCGGGTCTGGCCGCGTGAGCAGTCCGTGGGTGTGACAGTGCCCCCCCCCAAAGGGCCCGTCCTGGGTACCGACGGAGGTGGCCTGACAGGGCGGCCAGCAGAGGAGGACTTGCGAGGACGGCCGGGGCAGCGAGGAGCCGGCCGATCAGGGTGGGTCGCATGGAACTCCTCCATGAGTAGAGGGTCCAGGATGTCTTTAGCGTCCACCCAGCATCGTTCCTCCGGACCGTAACCCTCCCAGTCTACCAGGTACTGCAGCCGGGAACCTCCACAGGTGGTGGCTCGATGGAGGGCGAGTTTGCCAGCGGACCAGGAACCCAGGGCCTAAGGAGAGAGACATGAAAGACCGGGTGAGAGTGCATATGAGAGGGGAGAGATAAACGGTAAGTGACAGCATTGAGTCTTTTCAGGATTTTGAAGGGCCCAATAAATTTTGGCCGCAGCTTACTACACCCCTGGAGATGAAGGTCCCGGGTGGAGAGCCAAACTCGGTCGCCTGGCTGGAAGGTGTGTTCCTGCGTCCTCCGTCGGTCTGCCTTCCTCCGGTACCTTTCGATGGCTCGAGAGACCTGTCGGTGGACTTGTTCCCAGACTTCCTCGCTCCTGCGAAACCAGTCGTCCACAGCCGGGGCGTCCGAAGGTGTCGGGTTCCAGGGAGCGAAGGGAGGTTGGTAGCCCAGGATGCATTGGAAGGGCGTGAGGCCAGTAGAGGAATGGCGGAGAAAGTTCTGGGCAATCTCGGCCCACGGCAGGAACCGAGACCAATCAGCTGGGTTCTCTGAGCAGTACAGGCGAAGAAATTTTTCCAACTCCTGATTTACCCTTTCACATTGGCCATTGGACTCGGGGTGGTAACCAGACGTAAGGCTAACTGTGATCCCCAGCTTGTCCAGAAAGGCCGTTCACACAGCCGAGGTGAACTGGGGGCCTCTGTCAGTGTGGATGGAGTTGGGGATCCAGAAGGAGGTAAAAATCCTGGCGAAGAGCGCCTCCGCGGTTTCGAAGGCCGTCGTGAGCTTGAGGAAGGGTACAAATTTGAATGCCCTGGAAAATCGATCCACCACTGTGAGAGCCGTGGTGAAGTCTTGCGATGGGGGAAGGTCCGTGACAAAGTCTAGGGCCACGTGGGACCAGGGCTTTTGCGGGATCGGTAGGGGGAGAATCCGGCCCGCAGGGAGGGTGCGAGGAGTTTTACATTGTGCACAGACTGGACACGAGGCAACGAATTTGTGAACGTCCCTCCGCATGGACTTCCACCAAAATCGCGGGGCCAGCAGCTGCAGGGTGCGGGTCTCCCCAGGATGGTCCGAGCATGGAGAAACGTGAGCCCAGGTCAGCAGCCGATCGCGGAAATCTGGAGGAACATATTTCCTGTCCGGAGGGCAACCTGGCGGAGGGCGGGATGTGCCGAGAGCTTCCTCTAGGTCCTGTTCGAGCTCCCATTGTACAGCCCCAACAAAGCAGGAGGAGGGCAGGATGTTCTCAGGCATTTCGGTCGCCGAGGAGGATTCGAAGCACCGAGAAAGGGCGTCCGCTTTTGTGTTCTTGGTAGCTGGTCGATAAGATATTTCCAGATCAAAACGGGTAAAGAAAAGCGCCCAACGGGCTTGATGTGGGTTGAGACGTCTCGCCGCATTGAGGTACTCCAGGTTCTTGTGGTCCGTGAAAACCCTTACCGGATGTTGGCCTCCCTCCAGCCCGTGTCTCCATTCTTCCAGGGCCAGCTTGATGGCAAGAAGCTCTCTATCTCCCACGTCATAGTTGCATTCGGCAGGGGAGAATTTGCGGGAAAAAAAGGCAACCGGACGAAATTTGGGGGGTTCCCCGACACGTTGGGAGAGTACTGCTCCTGCCCCTGCTGAGGAAGCGTCGACCTCCAGGATGAATGGCTGGCTGGGATCCGGGTGGCCCAGCACCGGGGCTTGGGAGAAGGTAGCCTTGAGGTCCTCGAAGGCGGTCTCCGCCTCTGAAGTCCAGTGGAGAGCCCAGGGTTTGCCACGATGAAGGGAAGTGAGCGGAGCCACAGTCCGGCTAAAGTTCCTAATGAAGCGCCGGTAGAAATTTGCAAATCCCAGGAACCGCTGGAGGTCCTTGATCGTGCGGGGGGTGGGCCAGCGTAGAACCGCGGCGACCTTGTTGTCGTCCATAGCCACCCCCATGGGCGAGATGATGTATCCCAAGTAGCCGACTGATTGAGAATGGAACTCGCACTTAGTTGCTTTCACTCGGAGATGGTTCTCAAGGAGACGTTGCAGGACCATACGAACTTGAGTTATGTGGGTGGGAAGATCGGGGGAGAAAACCAGGATGTCATCCAGGTATACCGTGACGAAACGCCCCAACATGTCCCGGAGCACGTCATTAATGAAGGCCTGAAAGACCGCGGGGGCGTTGGACAACCCAAAGGGCATCACCAGGTACTCATAGTGCCCAGAGCTGGTGCTGAAGGCCGTTTTCCACTCGTCCCCTTTCCTGATCCGTATCAGATTGTACGCGTTGCGGAGATCCAGCTTCGTGAACCATAGGGCAGAGCGCAGTTGTTCTAGGGCAGAGGGCACCAGGGGCTGGGGGTGGGTGTACTGTTTCGTGATGCGACTGAGGCCCCTGTAATAGATACACGGCCTTAACGTTAAGTCTGATTTGGGCACAAAAAAGAAGCCAGCCGATATAGGGGAGGTTGAGGGTCGGATAAGGCCGAGACGTTAATATTCGGAGATGTAATCCTGCATGGCGGTTTCCTCTGCAGGCGATAATGGGTACAGCCGGGCTTTGGGCAGTGTAACGTCCTCCAGAAGGTCGATGGCACAGTCATAGGACCTGTGCGGGGGAAGGGGGGTGGGTAGGCCCTCTCCGAATACAGCTGCCAGATCCAAATAATCCTGTGGGACATTAGCAGGGAGGGTACTGGGGAGGTCCCGAGGCGTAATGTTATTCCTTTGGGTGTCCGGAAGGCGTAGACAATTGTTGAAGCAGAAGGGAGACCACTTCAATAGCTCCCTTGCGGCCCAGGAGATGGCAGGGTCATGGCGGCGCAGCCACGGTAGTCCCAGAATGATGGGGTGGGCGAGAGACGCCACCAGGAGGAGTGTGATCTGTTCTTCGTGGGTGGCGCTGGCACAGAGGCGCAGGGGGATGGTGCAGGTGGAGAGCAGGCCCGTACCCAGCGGCTGACCATTGGCGGCGGTAATGCGGCGCTGAGTGTGAAGAGGGGAGCAGGGGATCTTCCAGGATGAGACCAGTTGTTTGTCAATGAAGTTCCCCTGGGCGCCTGAGTCAATTAGCGCTGAAAGGGAAAGGCTACCATGAGGGAGATGCAATACCACAGGCAAAAATAATGATGCATTCACAGGCGGTGTACTCACCCGGGTCGTGGTCGGAGAGGAGGGAGTACGGAGCGACAGTGATCTGCGTGGGGGAGCCAGTTCGCACTCTGGACGAAGGTGTTTGTCAGAGCCACAGTACATACACAGTCCCTGGTTAATGCGGTGTTGTCGTTCCGCTGGAGTGAGTTGAGCCCGGCCGATCTCCATTGGTTCTGGAAGAGGTTCGGGGGCACGTGTCGGTGGAAAAGGTGGATGCTGTACACGGCGCAGTACACTGTGGAGCTGATCCAGGCGGATACTCAGGGTGATCAGCTGGTCCAAGGTCAGACCCGAATCCCGTCCGGCTAGCTCATTTTGCAGATGTTCCCTCAGGCCTCGTCGAAAGGTTGGCAGGAGGGCTTCCTGGTTTCAGCCACTCTGCGCTGCCAGGGTACGGAATTGTAGGGCGTACTCCGCCGCCGGGCGATTACCTTGTCTTAGATCCAACAGTTGTTCTGAAGCGGAGCGACCATCACAGGGGTGTTGGAACACTGAGCGGAAGGCAGTGAGGAAGAGCTGATAATCCTGAGCTTCCGGGCCCTGCTGAAGCCAGATTGCTAAAGCCCAATCCAGTGCCGGACCAGTGAGGAGGGAGATCAGGAGCGCGATGCGAGCTGAATCCGATTCTGGGGGTGAATGGGTAAAATAGAGATCCATTTGGAGGAGAAATCCCTGACAGCGATCTGGGTTCCCGTCATATCTCTCCGGTAATGCCAGTTTGTAAGCAGCAGAGGGCGGCAGAGCCCGTGGAGGGCTGTCTGGTAGCGGGATAGAGTCGGCGGAGGGGGGTGGAGCTCTGGCGGCCGGCTGGAGCTGTGCTACCTGGTGAGTAAGTTGATGCACCGCTGGAACTATGGAGTCCAGAACCTGCTGATTGGCGAGAAGGTGCCTCACAACTTGAGAGACTTGATCCAATCCCTGCTGTAATTCGGCGATCGGATCCCCGTCTCCCAGATGAGCGGCGGCCCCCGCTGATGACGCCGCTGAGTCCATGTTCGGCTAAGCAAACTGTAACGCTCGGCACAAAATGGCGCGGACTCAAAATGCAGTGGAAGATGTTTATTTGAGAGCGGCAGGCAAAATCGTAGTCGTACGGTCCAAGGTCAAACACAGTGCAGGCAACAACAATGGCAGAAGGATTAGGCGAGGACGAAAACGGAGAAAACAGGCGAAGGTCAAACACGGTAAGAAGCGATATCCAAAATAGAGCGAAAACCAGAGCGTAGGCGAACTAGAGAACCAAGTTGCTTAGCGAATGCTGAGTGAAAGTGTGTGGTATAAGAAGGTGTGTACTGATGACGGTGAATGAGACCCAGGTGTGTGTGATTAGAAGGCTGGTGACGGTGTGCGTGTGGTAGGCCGGGTCTGGCCGCGTGAGCAGTCCGTGGGTGTGACAGGAACAATTTTAATTTTAATTGTTACACTGTGTTACTAATTAAAATACATATACCTACCCTTAAACCTAACCTAACAGACACCAAAAAATCATGTCTTTGAAATGTGGCAGTAAACCGTAGTACCCACACAAATATTGAGAAACATGCAAACTTCACATAGGTAGAATTCTGATTAGGAATCATACTGGGGGTTTACTGAAGCTGTGAGGCTATAGTGCCAATCACTAAACCATGATGCTAATTATTTTCACTGGTAGATTTTTCTTTTTAATTTTTAATATTACAAATTAAAAGTTATTACATTTACACACAAAATTTCAGGTTTCCAATCCACTCAATCAATACTCAATACTAAAGTCAGTGTATCTTTTCACAATTACAAAAAAATATAATAATCAGTTCTAAAGATGCAGCACTGATCCACCATCTCAATCTGATCACACATCTTTTGTTAAACACATTTCTTTCCTTAGGCAGACAATTATACGTATCACTGGAGAGATTGCGGCACAAGATCTAAATGCTGAAATTAATCTTGGACTGAGTAAATGATGGAGCTAGATAATGACTGTTGTGGTTCTCATTTGCATGATCATGACCTGCTCAGACCCCTGACCACAAGCAAGACAAATTCTTTCAAACTCTGCATTATACTATATATATATAGTAAGTATACAGTTTAATTCAGAAGAAAATCTATCACAATGTTTATTTTATATGCATTATAAAAAATGTAAATATCATATGCATCACTGAATTTGTATGTTGATCAGGTAGAGCAGTGATGTAATAAGCTAGCCCACTACTGCAATGACTAAGGTTCAAGTCCTGATGGGGCCAGGTCAGGTGAGGCATTGCAGGCATGGCCTTGTCGGAGGGAGAGGTGTCCAGCTGGGGGATCATTTACTTGTGCTGACTCCTGCAATGGGCTGTCATCCAGTCCAGGGCATTTACTCTTGGTATGAATAATTGACGGAATTGGTGCTGGAGCCAAATTACCCTAAAAATGGTGGGTTTAAAATGTGAAAAAACAAACAAACAAACAAGGCACAGATCATACTAATCAGATGACATGCAGTATTCTGTAGTATTATAATTTTCCTATCAAAAAGGCATATTTTTTAATGTTATTGCATGATAATATTTAGCATGGATACAAATCTTCCAAAGTGTTTTTTCTCAGACAGATAATCATTCCCATGTCAGTTTCTACCACATCTTTACAGAAATTATTCAGTATTTCTTAAAATACATTTCTATATTAAGTATGGCTTCACAGCTAATGCTGTCAGCACTTAAAATATCTCTAATTTACACTGCAGTCAATCTATTAATTACTATCACTCCTCTCTCGTGCTCCTGTGACCTCTGAAATCTGATTACTAGGTTTCCTACTGTAAATAAAAAAAAAATCACAGTATTTGTTATTAGGTACAGTAATGTTTGAAATGTCATTCTACAAAAGAATGGTTGAAGAAAAATAAGCATAATGTTTTTAATTGGCCAAGTCAAAGTAAAACATTAAATTTATTGTCTTTGTATTGTATTCAATTGAATATAGGTTGAAAAGGATTTGCAAATTATCGTATTGTTTTTATTTATGTTTTACTCAACCAATTTCAATGTACACGCACAAGCATGCTCACACGCACACACAAACACATACACATGCTAATTTTAGATCCATTTCAATTTAATTAGATCATTATTTTTTAATTAATCCTTATACGTCTATGTTATGTGTGCAACAGAGTGCTCTTATGCCATTGATTTAGCCTCATTGGCTTCCATTCTGTCTGGCATTTTATTTATTTGCCTACTTAAACACCTTGGTTTAGATGTGACTAGTGTGGTTGATACATGATACCTAACATAAAATGTGTTTGAATCTTAATTTATTTATTCTAGCTGCTGACAATCATATATATTAAATTTTCACAGTTTCACTGTCAGACTGAAAAACTTATCTGGTTAATTAATTCACATATTCACATATTTTTAAAGCGTATCGTAATTCAGTTTTCATATCATATAAACAATATGGTTTTACATTTTCTTAAAATCTGAAATTGAAAGTGGCCCTGAATATGAGGCTAGCTGGTTATTTTCTACAGTTTAGCCATACAAAAAACTACTGTTGAAATTTTTGCTTTATGTAAAAAGATTAGGAATTTAAATTAGGAGTCATATTGATGAGATAAATATAAAATAAAATAAATTAATTAATTAAATCAAGTAAATTAATAATTTTGTATTGACATTATTTTGCATTAATCAGCCAACTTTACCTAAATATGTTCTAATTATATTTTATATTGCTCACAAATTAAGGATTTTAAAATAGATTTTAAAAATACTAGCTAACAGACACAACCAAAGTCACTTCATCTCAGTGGAATGCCAGTCTGCTTATTTTTCTCAGTGGTTATCAGCATTACCCAGTTTGCTTGGTTGGTATCACAATTCCACTCTCTAAGTTACATATTGATAGACTGCTAACTTTGGTAATAGACCTAAGGTCTTTTTTGAGGGACATTAATTAATTTAAAATCTAATTCCTCCCTCTCAATCCACACCACCCTTCTTATTAGCCTTCGTAGGAAGTCGATTGAATCAGTGTGAAATATGTTTCTAGAGACAATACTTAACAATAGGTCAGTTCTAACAATCTAAATTGACTGACATGAAGAGAAAAGACACCCACAAAAAAAAGCCTGCTGAATGTGTTTTAAGAATGTTAATACATCTGATTACAGAATGGAACAGTGAACTTCATTTGATTGATCAGATAATAACATATACTTTGTTGCTCAAAGTTACTTGAATATTTAAAAAAATCTGCTGAATACCAAGGACAGAAATTAATTTTGTGTCATACTGGTAATGTTTTACTTCACTTTTACCCCATGTGCATTACAAAAGAAGTATCAGTGCTGTTATTACTGTGTGCTTACAAGTACTGTGCAGAGGTTCCATTAATAGTGGTACAAATGTGATTTTTCTACCAACAGTTTTTTTGTTTTTGTTTTTTTCTTTGCTAGAATAAGAATAATACATTGAACACTATCTATGACTTTAAGAATACCGGTAAAATTACACAGTACTTCTATTTATGTCCAAATCCACATAACTGTAGGTTGTCATTTTTACTGCTGAACCAAAACTACTTTTCAATTCATACTTGATTTATAACGTGCAGTGTAGATTCCCTTCTGTTAAATCTCCTTTGTGCTATTCCTGTAACATCAGGTGTTTTAACCTCGTCCCAACCACTAGTGGGCATCAAATGGCTGCATCTAACCCTATGGTGGATCAGCAAGTAGTGGGAACTTGGATTCACACAGAACTGCAGTCTAATCACCCGCATTTGCATCAGTTGTGGCATAGGTTATTTAAGTGTAGCAGTTCTCTATTTTTTCTATTATTTTAGAGGGATAGCCATTATTGTAATGTGAGGGCTCTGTTTGAGATGATGTGTCCAAGTGTACAAAACTTCCAAAACAAAGAAAGACTGTGAATCAGCACACTATGAAATGTGGATAGTGAAAACAAACACAGAATTAATGAATGTTTCAGGTGAATAGAGAAGACAAGCAGAGAATAAATGATTTTAGATTTGACGTGTAAGGAGCTGCAGAGATACCTGAATACAGCAAATCCAAAGGGGCTCTAGTGAAAAAGCAAAATGAATGAATTTACCACACTACAATTACAGAATATTTAAAGGGTAATGAATTAATATTTGCCAATCATCCACTGTCAAATTTAAAATAAACCTCAATTATGTTAGAGGATAGCTCAAGATGTAAATGCAAGTAATGCAGCACACAGTATGACTGCACTGATTGTCACAGGCATACAAAAGTGCCTGTAGCTTTAATATATCATGGGGTTTATGCTTAATTATGCAACAAAAAAACAGTTCTCTGTGTTTCATTGTAGACCCATTAATGGATGGAAGTAAGAAACACCTTGATGATAATTACTGATTAATGACTTGGTGGGGTTTATGGAAATCAGCATGATGCTTATTTAAGCACATTGCTATAAGAATGGTTATTTAGCAAACAAGATCACTAATCTAGCTCCTTTATATTGTCTATGATAATAAAAGGAGCAATTAGCTTGCTGCAGTTTACTGACTGCAGTGCTGTCCACCTCTTTTGAATGTGTGCTTGTTGATGTTGATTAAATCCATGAAGCGCTCTTGAAAGATTAAACAGATCTTGGGTCAGGGTTTGAGGATGGATGAATCTAGACTTTTATTACTTTGCTGCATCTCCCTGTGTGATAGAACTCATAAATGTTTATGCTGTTGCAATATAAGTCCTCCCAGTTTGATGCATCGTTTGAAAAATGTATATAATATCTTCACATTAGGCCACTTCTTACCTGATCTGAGGCTCCTTTGGTGCTTAATAGGACTTCCAGAGTCCCAAAGGCAGTGAACTGTTTTCCAGAAGGCTGCAAAAATATATTCTACCTGCTTTTACTCTGCATTTTAGTCGAGGCTGTTGAGTTGGAAAGGCTTTGTTAATCTAAAGGTGTGTGGGCTTGAATCCCTGAGGTATACTCTGTGCTCAGAGCATGTGGAGCATGGATATGAAGGAGTTACTGTGGACTCCAATGCATCACCTGAGATCTCATTAAGGTTTGAAGACTTTAGGCCTGCAAGGCACAAGTCATAACATGGGACTCCAAACCTACACACGTGGCAAGATAGTTACTAAGATCTTGAAACTCACCACTGAGGCCCTGATGCATGTCTGTGTGTAAAATGTGTGAATTTGATAACAGCAAAGCTCACTTGTTTACTAGATATCTATTGTGTGTTATAGGAAACATTCAATATTACACACATTGTGAATATTTTTTGCAAATGACTAACCAAGATTCCTAAACACCTGATTCTACTAATTAAATTAATTGATTTTGATCTGATAAATAAATAAATAATCCAAATAAAATTCAACTCGGTGTCCCCAGATCTGGGAGAGTGAGCAGGCATTTGACCCACCACCATTTGCAGTACTGGGGTGACACCCCACCAAACTGATTCTATGTGAGCTGATCATATAAGGAATGGAAATACTTCTCTGAACTACTTGTGGAACTAACCTATATTCACAAACCAGCTGAGTGGTATAAACAATTAAAATCTTCATTTCAGCTTGTAGGTGGGACATTGGAGGCACATTTCAGAAACTGCACACACTAATCACTGACCAACTCATTCAGTTTCATTAATTAATTCTCAATCATTCAAGTTGTTTATTCAAACGAATGGATGCTGGAGCCTATGCCAGTAAAGGTTTTAAACACACTATATTTGATAAATATCTGGTCCGAAGCATTATTTTTTACTATGATATGCTAGGATTTGATGTTCTTCATAGATGCTAGCTAGTAGTAAGCTACAGGCAAGGCAACATAATGAAGCAAACAATGCTCACAGTGTTCATGAAAAGGCACGTGAAAATGTGCACAGGCTTCTGCATGTACTGTAGATATAAAAGTAAGGTTTAACTTTAACATCAATGCTTCTAAAGTACACTCGCACAAAATCAGGATTTTTTTAAAAGATTTTAGTTAGGTGTATGATTAAACAATTATAGCAAACAGATGGTAATGATCTTCTGTTTCATATGTAGGTTGAAACTGAAACTGACTTATTAACTGAAAAACAGTGTACTGAGAGACAGGGGTGAATAGTGAAGTTGCCACCAGCATCTGGATTCTGGAAAATTTAACTGTGGGAGATTGTCATGCTTGTCAGTGAATCAAACTATTCTGTCTGGGCTGTTCCAGAACGTGTATGGGTGCACTCACAGAACCACTGCTTAAACCAGGGCTGACGAGCTAGATGGCAGGAAATTCAAAAAAAAAAATGACCACCCTGCCCCTCTACTGAAAAGTAGCCCCTGATAGTCTTTTAATAGACGCATTGGAAGTATGGGAAGCAACTTTACACCCCCTTGTGGCAAGACCCAGTGCCTAGATTAAAAAAGATCATGGCAGGTGGAAGAGCATTTTCCTACAAAGAACCACAAGTTGGAATAATCTTCCTGCCTCTGTGTGGGACGCTGACAAAACATGTTTAAGTCTGGATTAAAAACATATTCATTTACTCAGGCTTTTGATTAGTCTTTCTCTGTACTTCCTGTTGTTTTACACCGAGATGAATCTATGCTTTCATGTTGTTCTGATCCTACCATCAGAATATTACTGCACAAATTAAGACTCAGACAGGCAACATCTTCCCTATCTTCTGTTGTACAATTTTGGTGATTTCACGTGAATTGTAGCTCTAGTTGCCTGTTCTTCACTGACAGGAGTGGCACCCAGTGTGGTCTTCTGCTGCTATAGCTACATCAAGGTTTGACGTGCTGAATGTTCTGAGAGGGTCTTCAGCATCTTGGTTGTAACAAGTGGTCATTTGATTTATTGTTGCTTTTCTATCCGCTTAAACCAGCCTGGCCAAGTTACTCTGACCACTGGCATTAACAAGGTATTTTTTTTTTTGCAAAGATTAAATATTCTTTCTTCCTATATTTTCACTCTTATATATCATTCCATTGAAACCTTAGAGATGGCTGTGCCTGAAAATCCTCTTGTCACCCTGAATTGCATTAGGCAGGAATAGAATTCAAGTGAGTGGGTCAATATATGAGAACAATAGTGTCAAAGAAATCCATATTAAAAAATACTGTAATGTTTCCCCTAACATTTTCTGACTGTTCATAACTGTAAGCTATTTAGAGCAGAATGAATAAACTAAATAAGCCTATAACACAGAATAAAAGTCTGACGGCACTGTGGACTAATACACTGTGTATATACACTGCTCATAAAAAAGGATCTTTTATTATGGGATATTTCATTTTGAAATACTAATTTTAATACTAAACCCCTAATTTTTATGAGCAGTATTTATGCCATTTAAACTTCTCTTATTGTTGCATTATTATTCCAGGTGTAATGTAAAGCCTGAACAAAGCCTAAACAAATATCAGAATTATTGCTAAACGTTTCCTGGGGGGATTTTCAAGGGGGCTTCCTCAATAACCAGGAACACAAAGCGTTTTTTCACATTTCAAATTACAGTTTAGGATTGTTGAATACAAATAAGAAATTTTCATCTTTGCACATCTTAGACAGTGTGTTCTCTAAGGGACTTTGAGGCTGTTTCCCTTTTTTGTTTAGAAAAGGTAGAGTTAAAAAAGGCATCAGTACTGCTTTGAATGGACGACATTTTAGAGAAATACAGAGAAAGGGGACCCTCATTTAGTAACATTCTGAAATGAAGGAGTGAGTTCCTTGGTGTCCACTTAACTGAGGATCTCACCTGGTCACTAAATTCAACCCATGTCGCGACGAAAGCTCAACAACACCTTCACTTCCTCAGACGCCTGAAGAGAATAAACCTACGACAACATCTCCTCTGCAATTTCTACAGGTCCACTGTGCAGGGCATTCTGACCAGCTGCATCACAGTGTGGTACGGCAGTGCCACTGCTGCTGAACACAATGCCTTGCAGAGAGTGGTGAAAATTGCTCAGTTCATCACTGCATCTGTCCTCCCACCCATGCAAAACCTCTACAACAAGAGATGTCTGAGGAAGGCATTCAGCATCTCCTCCGACCAAACTCACCCCAGTCCCTTCCTGTTCCATGCCATCTGGAAGGAGGTTCAGGAAAATCAGAGCCAGAACACCAGACTAAAGAACAGCTATTTTCCCTGTGCGGTTAAACTGGTGGCACCAGCCTTATCCAGTCTTATCACCCATTACCTAAACAACACACAGACTGTCCACTGTCCATTCCCATACATATCCGCACAGAGCTCCACAACCTATCTACCTCCTACCATATGTCACTCACACTACTAAGAAGCAGTTTGCAGTACATACTGATATTCATTGTATTCATTCATTGTATTGTATACCTTGTATCTAATGTATTTAAAGTCTGTCTATCGTACTCTTTTACAAGCATCTTGTTCTGTCTTGCATTGTCTTGCTCTGTTTTGTCTTGCACTATGTCCTCCTGTAACTGCACTGGAGATTTAGCCTAATAGTGTTTCATTGTACCCTGTCTCAGTACAATGCCAATAAAGTTGAACTGAATTTAATTAAATGTAACTAGCTGCTCATTTCTCTGTATTTCTATTTCTCTGTAATTGCCTTTAAAGGAGATAAATTGCAGTTTAAGTCCAATCAGAGGTTAATCTGGTTAGGGGAAAGGACACAAAAGGATTAAAGAGGGATTGTTGGTGCCAATCAGATGTTAAATACAATCAGCTGAGGATTTAAAAAGAACAAATTAAAGGCAAAGGATTCTCATTAGTGTTGTATTAGAACAAAGGCAGCATAAATTGCAAACAGGAGCAGAGAACCTCCAGATGATGAACATCTAACTCTTTTTGATCTATCATTAGAAAACCTGTGTTTTTTGGAAGATTGACTAGGACTATAAATAATATCAGTTTTAAGATGTGTTCAACTACAAAGATCCATAAGCTAATTCTGAGAATTAACTGACAAATCACATTTGGTTTAAGGGTAGGTTAACACTACTCACTCATATTACAAGGGAAGCTAATAAAGTTTTTGTTACTTTTACAACTTATCATTCCGTTTAACCACACTTAATATATATAAATATATTATAATATATATATATATAATTATATTCTCTTCTATTATAATACATCTGTATTATTCACTTCGCTCACTTTGTATGCAGGGTGAGTCAAAAGATACAGGACCCACTTTTATTTCAGAAAAATCAGGGAAAAAAATCACATATCTGAATACCCCAGCAAGCAATGGGTGAGCTATCGACAATGGTTTTGGAAGCCTTTGCAAAAAGTCAATGATAAGTTTCTGTGGTTCCTAAATGCTTCAATCTTCCAATAATTCCACTCACAGACTATCTAGGAAGGAAGAAATCTCACTTGTTGCAACTGTCTCATTCTATTACAGTATACGCTCTAGCTCTGTAGAGAGACACATTCTCTCATAATTGTTTGTAAAGGTAGGTGTATGGCCAGGTGTTTGACTTTAAACACCTGTGGCAATGAGACTGAATGAAGTTTGAATTAAATTACTGATTAAGTAGTGTGTCCAAATACTTTTGTCCATTTATTGTACGCAGTTTTAACCTATTACTACTGTAATTCATGTGTGTTACCCATGTGATTGTGTAACATGAAAATTGTGAGCTTTGCACTGGCTTCTGTTAACCTTACCTCTATCTGGACTCTCCTTTTGTTTTTTTTTCATACTTTTTGGAATTTTGTGCTGATTGTTTTGTCTGGCTTGTCCAGTTGTTGTTGGGCGAGCCCTCTCCCTACTTCCTTCACCCCACCCCGGCTGGTTTTGTGTTACTTGAATCTCCATTCTTTTGCTTTACTAGTTTTTGTTCCCCAGCGTGAGTTGCTGTTAGGGCATATGATTGTCGTTGTTTGGTCTGGCTAATTAAGCAATAGAACACGAGAGGGAGTGTGTTATCGCGAATAACATCACGGCTGTGATTCGGTCGTAGGCACGAG
>JAUZSU010151618.1:0-14541 GCA_034780255.1 Parotocinclus maculicauda
ACCGGGTGCACGGTTCGAGATATCTCTTAGCTATGAACAAGCACACTTCTCCTGAACATCCCGGACGTTTCGGCGTTGGTCCCGTGTCGATATGTCGAAAGCTCTAGGAGGAGATACTGACCGAAAATTGTAATTAGATATGTTATAAATATTGGCCAAGTGATCTGGCAGACCCCGAGTTTAATATGAAGACAGAACTGATTATGACTTTGAGTTTGGGTTAGATTACTGTATAGACATTATCTTATATACCATTATTTAGCTACGGTGTTAAACAAGCCAGTGGAAATAGATAGTGATACAAGAGAGACAGAGGGTGAATGTGTACAACAGTGTGGGAGGTTTTGGGACTGTAATCTTGGTCGTCCGTCTGGGACACTAAAAGCTTTTTATTTACCTTTCGCTCATACACACTGCTCTTTGTAAGTGTCTTCACAGTATGTACAAGTGTATGAGAGTGTGAATGTGTGTCTTGGCTGACACTATCATATTGATAGTGTTCAAGCACCCCATCTTAACCTTCTCCCACCTTCTCTTTCCTTCGCTTTGTGTCGCACATTTGGATTCGAGCCGCTGCCAGAGTGCAAGCCAGACCTCCCATTAGCTTCCAATGAACATCAGTTTATCATCCTATTTTCATCATCACTCAGCACTCTCCCTTATAAACATTCAAGCGCACACGTACACACACCCCCACACACGTACACACACCCCCACACACGTACACGTCCACACATACAAATCCAACAGATGCACAAGTAGTCATATCAAACTTTAAGAACTCAGTCCAAAGTAATCATCCTTATTGACTTTTGAAAGCATGTTTAATAACACAGGAACATTATTGTACACGAAAGTCTACCCCGACAAGCACACACATACGCACACGCACACACACACACACACACACGCACACACACACACCTCTGCGGTTACCTGTGTTATCTAGAAGGATCATTATAGTAAGCAATAAATCAATCATCTGGTGCCTAAGGTCTCCCCTGCACCGAGCTGTTTGGAAGAGTCGGCCCAGCCCTACAGCACTGGAGGTGGCAGGTTCCACTGCCTGGCAGGATCGGGATAGGGGAGTGCCAGGCAAGAGTGGTGCGGTACCAGGAAGGGTTGGGCAGCTGGTGATTGAGATGGCTTAGGGAGCGAGATGGAATGATAGAGCAAGTGTGAGTGACAGATTAAATCAGAGCATTCCATTTTGGCAAAAGATGCAAAGAATTGAATCGACACTTAGGACGAGTCAAGCTTGGAAGGAATGCTGGAAGTCTCCGGGAGACCGTGAGATCCTCTGGAGAGAGAATAGAAGAATTTTTATGTGCTGCAGGTGAGCAGGGAAAGAGAGAGGGAGAGAGAGAGAGAGAGAGATGATGATTAATAAGGGAAATATAGGGAAGAACAGCAGTAATAGCATGAGCCAATAAGACAGAATGAGCATTAGGGGAGAGATAAACAATCAGTAAAGATACAGCTGATAAGCTGATGACAGGCTGATTGGAGAAAGAAGAACTGAAAAGGCTTGAGACTAGAACTGTTGAGCATATGGCAAAACGATTCGGAGAAAAAAGCAGCAAGAGACAGAAATGACATAACACGATAACTTACCGACTTAAGCTTTAAGACCAGTGGAAAAGAAATACTTAAACAGACACACCATGTCTCACTATCTTACCCTAACCTTAACCCTCGTAACCTAAAACAAATCTTTTGACCACAGTTGCATTTAAAATAATATATGTAAAGCAGGTCATCTTGTAGGAACCAGCAAGAGGTCCCCACAATCTACAAAAAGGTCTAATCTTTATATCCTTGTGGGGACATATGGTCCTCACAATGTAGTATAAACATGGTCTCACACATACAGACACACACACACACATACATAGATAAACAGACTCACACACCCACCCACATACAGAATGACAGTGATTTACCAAAGTCATTCTCAGTGATTCACTGAACCCACATGATGACACACACACATATACGTGTGCACACGCAGACACAATGCTGTCTTTTGTTGACGACGAGTGGTCATCTCCTCAAAGCCTGCTGGACTTTGGATTACAACTTTTGCTCAGTGTGTGTGTTCTTGTGCTTATACTTGTGAGGACATTTGGTCGGAAGTTCTTGCAATTTTTACTTGTTGGGACTCTTTTGTCAATGCTCACTTCAATGGCTTCAAACGTAACCACTTTTTTCTTTTAGAAAACATTCATTAGAAGAACAATCCAAAAAAATTGCTTTAGGTTCCTAGAGTTTAGGGAAAGGTGTGGTATTAATTATCTACTGTAATGACTTGAATTAATGGTAGTCAATGGAAAGTCCTCACAAGGATAGAAATATGAATGTGTGTGTGTCATGTTTTTATTACATCGTAGAGGGAAATGTCCTCACAAGGATTGAAAGTTCTACCTCGTTTTACTTTGTGGGGACATTTTTCTGGTCCCAATAGGGTTAATTGTTTTTACATTTTAAAGATATTGCAACTTTCTTTCAGATCCCCATAAGATTCAAAAGAACTAGGTTTGTTTACTGAGGTTAACATTATGGTTAGGAGTAGCTCTATGTCTAGCATTATATATCTAGAGTTAACATTATGTCACAGACCATGGTAGCCTAGATTTGAAGGTACTGCTATATGGACCAGAAGGTCCAGGGTTCAAATTCCACAATGTTGAGATCTTGAGCAAGGCCCTTTACCCACAATCACTTGGATTCTAAGAATGATTGTAAGAATTGTAAGTTTCTCTGGATAGGAGCGTCTGCTAAATGACCTAAATGTAAATGTCAACTGAACCACAAAGGGATAGTGAAAAAAATGTGTGTGTGCAATGTGTTTTGTCCAAACCTTATTTAAATCTTAAACAATAACGCTAAGCTTAACCCCAGTAATTTTAACTTTATCCTTAACCATAACTTCAACCCAAACCCTGGCGATTTAATCCTAAATGTACAAATTAAAGTTACTTAATTAAATTCCAGTCTAAACCCATTAACATTAACACTTATCTCAGAACTTTGAATAATTAATAATTTTATTCCGATCCTCAGAAATCCAAACTAACTTACCATTAACCCACCAAATACAGTAAATCTATCTAACTTAAGCACGTCCAACCTCGACCTCATGATATGTTAACATTAAACTCTGTATTCCCAATCCCATGTGACAGGCACCTCAATAACTCAAAACCGAACTTCAGAACTCAGAACTCTTCAGACTTCTGACCTTAATTTGCATTTTCAAAAGCAGAAATATGCAGCTTCAAAAGGTTTTTTCATCCAAAGTCAAATGCTGAAATAATAGAAACTGTCTGTGATGATATGCATGCTACCTAAACTACATTTCTTTTGTCGTTACCCCAAAATATTTAGCTGAGTCACAAAACCAGTCGTTCTGCTTTTTGTCCACAGATGATGAAACTACCATTTTAACAAATGAGCTTAAAGTACCTTGAGGCAGTGCTTCCCAAAATTATATCTAAAGAATATTTTCAAGCCCCCGACACTGACACGTTCTTTGCTTCCAAACTCCACTTGAATTCAGTTTAACAATAATTCATTTAAATCCGCAACTTCTTATTGAACAAAACAAAATAAAGTGACAAATCATTGGCGTAGCTGGGCCTTTCTGCAATAACACCACCACCACCCCCATAAAAAACACAAATATATACATAAAATAAAAGAAACCCACACAACCCCTTTTGAGCCGCTGCTTTAAGGAACACCTTATGAATCTGGAATTGTGATAACTAAAGAATCACAGTTTATTATGTCCTAAAGATTGTCCAAAAGAATATGACTTTGGGGAGTCTTTTCCTCCATGATATAAATGTACACATTGATATCATACGGTCCCTACAAACTCCACACACAAACACACAAACCACCCCCCCCCACACACACACACGTTCACTTATCACTTGACCCTTATATACCTTTGCTGTCTATAGCAATAATTTAACTACATGAAGGCCCTGTTTGTTCATGTATATGTGTGTGTGTGTTCTGGGTGTGGCTGAATGGCCACATGCAGGTGTGTAGCTCTGAGAGAAGAGAGGAGTCCCATTGACATGTCCTCATTCCCCCAAACGGAGACAGCAGGACGGTGGGATGTACCTCTGTATGTGTGTGTTTTTATGTGTGCGTGCGAGCGGTGCACCCAGCACACCATATATATATATATATATAAGGAACTTATAAATGACATGGAGTTTGTTATTGTAATCACTACTTTTATTGTGTATGTGTGCATGTACTAGCGTGAAAGCGAGACAGTAGGTGAGTGTAAGGGGAAAAAGGAGAGGCGTGAGAGATAGATCGAGGGGAAAAGACAGAGGGATGAGAGAATGTGGTGTTAGATGAAAGAGTGGTCATAAATTTCATTTCGACAGACTAATAAAACTCTCTGTATCCTCTGAGTCGGCCTCCTTTACCCTCGAGCTATGAGACCTCTTTCACACAAACAGGAAACGACTTCAAACGCGGGTTTAATTGAGCGCCTCGGTTCGATAGAATCGAATAGTACTGGAAAGAAATAAATAAAACTTTAATAAATAATGCAGAATATTTTAAAAGATGTCTACATATACAAATATGGAACAACGTCACTTTGCATGAAAAAGATTCCTGGCCCACTTGTTGATGTGCTGTACTATGAGCACCGGACAGTGTAACACAAACACACAAACACACATCGTCCCAGACACACACACGGCAGTATAGCAAGTCCTTTTTGGAACTGTCCTGCACCAGTTACAGAGACACGGGACAAAGCCTATTACTCAAAGTGTGACTGCATGCGTGAGACTGCAAAGCATACAGTAACTGCTACTCACGAGTCAGCTGCTGAGTCAGTTTGTGACACAGCCGACATCTCCTGCCTTTTATCTTTGTTTCCGTTTTAATCCTGTGCTAAACAATAAGGGGTGACATGATTCACTTTCACTACACCACTGACTCGCCTCTTACTCTAAAAAGACGCTCTGTCTCGCTCAGTTTGTCACGGGCTGTCCGTGTATCATCATTGTTTTTTTTTACACTTTTCCATTTGAGGCCACTTGAGACTCTTTTTAAGTCTCACCCTTTAAGAATCCGTTCTTACACAAACACAGGAATCGAGTCAGACACGAAGTCGCTTCTTCAGTCTGGTAAAGTCCTTGGCAGAGCGCCAGAGCCAACTTTGCAGCTCTCGGAGTATCCAGAATCCCTCCACTTTCCGTGTGAAGTCATTAAGGGCCGGCTGTGAGGAGGGAGCGGCTGTTGTAAAGTGTATGTTGCTCTCGACAGCACCGTCTTCATAGGCATAAAGGAGGGACAGAGGAGAGAGAGGTGGGTGGGCAGAGGACAAGGGGCGCCCTGAGCGCCCAGGATGGAGGGACGAAGAAAAGAGTACGGGGACGCCCTGTTGAAATGCTTCCTCGTCCTCCTCTGGGCTTACTCTTCGTCCTGTCTGAGCCCCTGTACTGTTCATCTTAGTCTGCTTCCCTTTGCTGTATTTGCTCAAATAATTCCTGGAATGTACGTGGGTGTTGTTCACGTTGTTATTGTTGTTGCTGTTTTGTCTGTGTCTCGTTTGTTTACCATCCTGCTCGTCTTCGAAAGACAGCAATCTTCTCCTCCGCCCCCATCTCTCCAGGCCGTCCTCTCGGTCTTCTTCTTCTCGCTCTGCCCAGCTCTCTCCATCTTTCCGCCTCCCTCTTCTACCTCTCTCCGCCCTCTCCCTTTCTCTATCCCGTTTCCTCTCGCTCTCTGAACCAGTCGTCCCCTCCCTAGTGCCTACTGTGGACCAGCTGCTCTGGCCACTCCTCCTCAAAGGGGCGGGGCTGTTCACATTTGATCGCTGATATGATGACATCAAGGGTGGGGCGTACTTCTGAGAATGTGGGGCGTTCCCATGCAGGGGTGGTGTGTATCCCAGGGCGTTCATCAGGCCCGATATGGAGCCCAGTAGCCCACTTAAGCCAGAGCAGAAATGCAAGAGTGAGCTCTGGAGATACGGGCACAGTGTGGAGCGTGCCAACTCTCGCACGGCACACAGCAGAACACTGTAGGCCCGTTGATTCTGCGCTAGACGAGCTCCATTCTCAAGGCCCCGCCACAGGTCTACTCTTGTGGCTGCACTGGGTACTGCCAGGGAGGAGATGTTGGGCCGTGGTGGGGAAAATCCTGGTTCGCTGAATGGAGGGCCAAGATATGAGAGCTGAGAAAAAGTTACAACATCTCAATTATTTGTAACGCATACATTATATATTACATTTATACAATTATACATTTTGTTATGTCTTATATACAGACATACAGTATGACACTCTTTAGTTATCACATATATAATATATATATATATAAAACCTAATTTAAAACTATAATAATATTGCAAAACAGATGCTAATGATTGGCAAAAAGAATTGATTGCATTTGGGCTTCCCAAAGGCCATAGTGTGAAGGAAGTAAAATCTACAGGAGAGTTTTAGGCTACTGTTGACCTAAATATGTAGACTATGTGTAGACTTTGTATATTGTAAACTGCATATTATACTATTACTATTATAAACTATATATTTTTTTGACCAAACTGTATTTGACTGCAGCATTATTGGGCTTTATGTTTTTGTAAAAAAAGATTATTAAGTTAATGCAATTTTAAATCTAGACAAATAAGTATATATTTTTAATGTACGAATTATATAAATGATATATATATATATATATATATATAAATTTGTATGTTTTTTAATTGGTGAATTATTTCGCATTACTGCCAGAATTTTGCTTTTTAAAATTAAAAAGATCTGAATTGACAGTGAGCTCATTTAACATGGTAAGACCAGTAATGTCAGAGAATTAACCATAACTAATTGATTATTATTATAATTCGATTTATTATTATTTTTATTATTATTATTATAACAATACAGTTTACTCATTTTACAGTTGCAAAAACTGTTCAGTTTCAGCAGAGCTTTCCAGCAAACTTTATTTTCCTCTTCGCTCCACTTTATTCATTACACTTTATAGTTACACTTTTAAGTATAGATTATTCCAAATTGTAAGCTTCACAGAGCGTTCCACGCTCCAAATCACAGTCTTACGGTTACTACAGAGGGTGTCAAGCACAGCTAATGCTTAACCAAGGTAAATTATGGCTACAAATCAAACCGGAAAAGTGTTTGACCATGGCTTTGTAAATTCTTCCACAAAACACACACACACATGGGTATAACATCTTTGTTTGCTGTTTTAACCCTGCAGAGTTTATTGGGCACAGACAGAAGCGCACCCCGTATGGGACGCCAGTCTGTGCAGTGGTCTCTGTGGCAACAATGGGGAATAACGGCCCTATCTGACCTTTCATGCCTATGATAGGCAGCCCAGCCACAAGTCTGGAGTACTAATATATGCATAGGTTCACTCCCTGTTCAGTGTACTGCAATGTCCTGTCCTGTCTAGATCGGAATACAAGAAAGCCACTGCGGGATGTGATAGTACAGGAGAATGAGATCATTAAATTGTACACAAAATTGCAATAGTTATGTCACAAATAATGGAACTATGGAGCACAATCTCTATAGATTCAGGCCACGAGGAAAAGGAAATCCTCTTTAGTGCTTCATGAAGTGAAATCGTTAATGACCCTTGTTTTTCATGAATAAATTCCTTCCACGTGCTTTTCTTTCAAGATTAGAAAATCTCTATTTGGAAAGATAGGTGAAAATTGAAAAAAAGTTTTTTTTTTACAAGATAAATTCAATAAACATGTGAGCGAGAGGAAAAACTCTCACCCACATAAACAGAAGCTTTCAAAACCACAAGCATATTAAATCTTACTCACGTAGGTGTCTTTAATTTCTTTCAGCTGGTGGTCCAGGTATTTGGTCAGCTCGTATGTCCTCTCTATGGTGTTCCTCTCATTGGACAACAACATAGCACGGTCCTGTACCTGAACGCATCCCACCGCGGCAGCCAATAGCAGCATAATGTGAGTTTGGTGCACTGGAAAACAACCAGTAACAATGGAGATTTGATTTATTATAGTATACGGCCTGAATGAAGTTCTGAAGATTTACAGTATGTAAATGTTCAAATACACTGTTTGTAATGTAAAATACACCACCATTATTACAACATAAACACACTCCAGGGCAGGATAATTGATCAGAAACCAAAAAGTTTGCATTATGAGAATTGCATGTCACCAATTTCATTACTCCTGTCAAAATTCGAAACCCATTGAAACAAACATAGAATCAAATCAGGCATGCTTACTAAAAGGTGAACAGTTTGTTTACTATTCAGTTGGCAGTCACTCAGAGAATACTAACTACGACTGTCAGCGCTATATACGCAAAAAGCCAGGGGCCTCCTTTGTCAAATGGCCTGCAGTGAATCTTTGGAGAAAGTATTGAGAGTTTCTGTCTCATGTGTCATAATTTGCAGAACAGCTGTATAAACCAAAAACCAAAACAAAATGGTCAGATCTTTCTGTTCTTGGGACGTGGTGCAAATTGAGGTCGCACACTCTTGAGCATGTTAGTGTAAAAATCCAGAGTAGTTCCTGAACAAGCCTCGGTGGGGTTTTATTGCCACAAACTTTGACTTGTTTTGTCTGATCTTGACTTGTCCAAATCTCATCAATGGACAAATATACAGCAGGATTTGTGTAATTGTTTCCAGCAAATTGCTAAGAGTAACCCCAACAGATCAGCCGGTTTTGTTACAGTACTGCAGGTGAGTGAGGTGAATCCCTACTGACTTAGATCTTTTTAATGTATAAGCACAAATACAAACACTCTTATTCTGAATTAATCTGATATTTAGTCCTGCTCGTTAGGACAAATCCTTTAGATTGAGCTCCACTGTTATGAAGGTTTTTTTAAATTATATGACTTTAACACATACTGTGATTGACGCTTGTATGTAAAGAACACAACATTTCGATTTTGATAGGTTTAGAGTATGAATAAATATGAATCCAAACTGAGAAATAATTTTAAAGGAACACATCACAATTTTTCAAACCAATCTCTACCCGCTGCATCAGTAACACATGTGCAATTACCACTGACAATTTCGACCCGTTGCTCTGTATTGAGAAAAAAATCTGTTTACTCCAAACTCCGGGTTGTTAGGGAAGTCAGTAAACCCTATTTTTTTTCCGGAATGCTTTTATGAATTATGCAGATGTATTTGTAAATTAAGTTTGAATCTGTGTCATTCATTCTTGCAAAAAATTTGTGATTATGCCTAAGGGATTATGCAAGACTAAGGGAATTTGCCCTATGTTCATTTATCCAGTTTGTTGATTTAGCTGTTCTTCTGTCTGTTAAGGTTAGTCAGTGGTTGTGTCATGATTCATTTTAGTCAGCTTTACAAACTCTAGTGTCTAGTTTTGGTCAAAGAAACCAATTACGGGAGAAAATGTGCACATTTGTCCCACAAACTAAACGGTTTCAAACACGACAGTTTTGAACAAAGGAAAAATCTGATTTCCGTCTGTGTTTAATTCTCAACCACTCATTCATCACAGTAACGAGCAATGAGCAATGTAAGAAACAACCTCTATGACATCACCCTCATAGAAACCAAAGAGAATTATTTGTGTCATAAATATATTTTCGACTGAACCTTTACTTAATAACGAATAATAATAATTCTTGTGTTCATATAAAGAGAATTCTTTCATGAGCACAACTGAATAGAAATAGCCTTCAGAAACGAGGAGCCTCCTGTGCATATCCCCAAAGAGCCTAGGGTGTGGGTGAAGCTTGCAAGATACCAGCCGGACAGAACGCCAGTCCATCGCAGGGCTGGATAGAAGTTGATTTTGCAGGACTGACCATCCCTCCCTCAGACACAGCCAATTGTGTCTGCATATGCTTTCCAAACCGGCCAGAAGGCACCACAGGGACCTGAACCTGGTTAACGTTTAGGGTTAGACTGCTGAAGCTCACAAATATCCTTCTGATATTTAGATTTATTGCTTAGTACAGCCGGGTTCAACACTGAATACGTTATGCATAGCTGGAAATGACGTGAATGAATAAAGAAAACAAATGTATACTACTTAAAACAACTTTGATTAGTCTTAACACAGGTTCATAAAACTATATCTAATTATGTTTTGCGAGACAGTAATGAGACTTTACTACTGTGCAAAATGTGCCGTGCCAGACATGTGGAATGATTTTAGGATGATTTAAGTGACTGTGGCAAAGGAAAAAAGCAAGCCTGAGTTATGATTTACCCTGCATTGTTTCATAAATTTCTCCCTCGGCGTAGATCGTAGTCCTTGCGTGTTTTTAAAACGATTCTTCAGAGTGTTTTTTTCATGTTAACTGGCAAAGTCAGTGATACTGCCTCTAGGATAGCATCGGACAAAAGAAGCGCACGATTACAGATCGAAGTTGTGGTTAAAACCAATAAAAGGTTATGAATCATCAGCTATGGAAAGTGCTTCAGATGAGACCGAAATGTGTAAAAAAACGTCTCAGTGCAGTCTTCTGTTTTTACGACCGAGGATAAACATGTGGTATATTTCCTTGCCATTGTGTTTTGTCCGAGTCGATGTGCAACTTCCTAAAAATAAAAGTAAACGGTTTTCCAGAGTATTGAGCATGACAGAAGAAACATTTTTCTTCACTTTGAGAAGATTTGTTTTTTTCCTTACCGCAAGTAACTGAAGAATTATTCGATTTGTGTTATGTGTGCAGGACAATCTTCGTAGTGGCAATAAATGTTAAAATGGGTAGTAATCAAACGATTTTATTATACTTCTTGTACAACCTTTACAAAACGTGATATAATTAGCTTCTTAAAACACTGTACATTCCTCCTTAACAACCAATGGATTGTCCCATTCATTAACATGTTTCCATGTTTCCTGTTGCTCATTCCCAAACATATGATTTCCAAATGGATTACATCACAATCCTATTTGTCTTTGACAGCTTTGATCTTAGCTTACTACTCCCAAACATTCCAAATCTTAGAACCTTGCTTGCCCAACACTCCAAAAATATGCAATTTCACAACAAATTGTACCGCATTGTTCTCAGACAATGGCGTTCCTAAAACACGTGACTCCATTATGGTTTGTTTCACTGCCTTCCAAACCCTAATTTTTCCAAATCATTGCATGGCGTCATGATTTGCTCAACAATATTCACAGAATGCTGATTCTGAAAGTGTGATGTCATTCCTGTTTGCATCACATTGTTCTTGAATTGATACACAACATGATGCACTAATAATATGAACAATAATGTTTATAGACGTATAAGCAACAATCCAATTTATACTGTTTCTTACACAGCTGCTCACACAACATTCCCAGTGCTAAACGTGACATCTTAATGGTTTGAATGATCACCAGTGGGGGCAGGTTGTTTTTAATCTGGGGGAAGCACATATGTTCACATCTGATGGCTTCATTTTAAGGGTTAGATTAGAATTCATAAATGCTTTGCTTGATACCATGCTTTTTATCCTGGGTTCCTTAGGGGGCACCAAACATCACAGAGGGTGCGAAAGGCTTAGTCTGCTGTGAGTTTGTACTTAAAATGTACATATATTAAATACAATTCAAATAACACACTCATTGGATCGCTCTTAAAAATATATTTAATAAGCTTATATGTGATTTGTAGCAAAGTGTTTAGCTGTATTGAAACAAGAACAGGAGGCAAAATGAAAACGGGGGGAAAATAACTTTAAAACGGAAGGCAGGAGAAAACGAAAAAGCTACAGTGTATGTTGATTTTTGTCATTAAAGATTAGCAATGAAAAACTGTGCTGCACGTGGGGTGGGTTCTGTGTGTGTGTGTGTGTGTGTGTGTGTGTGTAGGGGGGGTCTATTCTTAGATACTTGGGGTGGGGCTCCAAGGAATAGGGTTGGAATCTCCGGGCTTAATACAAACACATTTTGCATAATAATACAAGCAGATTTTGCATAATAACACATCTTGATATTTTAGCTTTGTAAATGTTAAGTACTATAAATAAATTGGACGTTTTACTGGTGTGGATTTCTTCAAATATGCCAGTAATGTTCCTGATTTACTGATTGACAATTGGTTAACAGGTTCCAGATCAGTTCACAAAGAGGAGCCGTACATCAAGCAGGACAAAAAATGTATTTGTTAAATATATGCCGGGGTTCCGAAACCACCCCCCCCCTCCCCACACTTCACCCGCTGCCCATGCTGCAGGGTGTGCCTTAATAAATATGATGCGTTCAAAACCGTTTGTCCAATCAGTGTTAGTCTTTTGTTTTTTTTACAGATACAGGATTGTGTTTTAGGCCACCGTTAGATTTCTTGATTAAACACTTTTGAACTCACTCACATCATCACATAATCCTCTTTATCACTGATCTTCAATCCAATCTTTGTGAGCTTTAGCCTATGTTATCTTGTTTACCCAGTTCCCCTTCTGAAAAAATAGCTTTCTGGGCTCCTTTCAAAAAGATCATTCCTGATGAGCTTCCAGATGTTCAAGTGTAAGAGGAGTTCACACTAATAAAGACATGATAAACATTTACATCTGTCATCATACCTTTGCTAAAACAATGGTATGTGGAATCTAACGGTGGCCTAATATTTTTGCACATTACTGTGCTTGGTCAAGCCATAGACATCCACAAACACAGCGGCTTCACTTTATGTGTGTGTCTGAGGCCTTAAAACAGATGTTTACATGTTTGATGCACTGTTTGCTGGGAGGAGTTTAATGCAAAACTGGCTTGATATTGCAGTGATAAATTTGATCACTTGATTTGCTAAACTTATATTATCATAAGCTTATTTACTAGTCTTTATTCGGTTAACCTGTGCAGGGTCCAATATTTCCAAAACTGAGCATGTGACGTCTTAATGTACATACTGAAACCATGTGATAAAGGTTTGTGTCACAAACATTTTGTGATCAAAACATTCCAAAATATGTCATGCATTAATGGTTTGCATCACAAAGCTTGCAAACCTTATTACAGCGTTTGCTCAGCATTCCACATCATGCAATGTCATATTGGCTTGCATCCGTTCTTACTTAAAACATTGCTCACACAACCTTCTAGAAACACATGTACAATGGTTTGGCTCACTATAATGTTACAGTGCTACTCCAGCTGTGATGTCATAACGATTTGCACCACGATGACATTCGACAGATAGATAAAAACAGGACAACTGGGAATATTTGTAGCAATGCTATAGGACCATGTGTAGTAAATGGAAGGTAAGATTTTAAAAATGAAACATACTTAAAACTGTAGCACTCTTCAAGCCAAAAATCAGACCAGTACACTGTGGGGGAAAAACAACAACAGCGGGAAAAAACGTGCAGTGAAATATTGCCAGTGGCTGCGCTGAAGAGAACTTCTTATGCCACCTTTATTTTTTTTTGAGAATGTGTGTCTGGTCTCGTGTGTTTTTGTTAGGAAATTGGCTTTGCATGTTTCAATTTGGGATATGGTATTTTTGTCTTAAAGCCAATTCACAGTTTACGTGCCTTACATTGGAAAAGTTTGCTTATGTGGGTGTTTACAATAAGTGTTTATGATGGGTGTGTGTGTGTGTGTGTGTGTGTGTGTGTGTGTGTCCACAACAATATTAAGCTCTGACTTTTCTAGGGTGGGAGCAGCTTGAAATTTTTTTTTTAAAACTTGTTATGAAAAACCGAAAGAGGGTGGATGTAGCAATAAAAAGCGAAAGTGATCATTATGTCAGTGGAAGGTCCCCACAATGATAAACACAAACTCTGTGTGTGTGTGTGTGTGCGCGTGTGTGTGTGTGCATGGTGTATATATTATTGTGATTTCCAAATAACCCCATGTGGATAAAAAAGACATTTTTCCCACAAGGTGATTTTCTCTTCTTCCAAAAATTGTAATTTTCTGTTGGAAAAAAAGGGATGAAAAACGTTTCTTTAGGTTCATGAAGTTAATGTTAGGGTTAGTTTATAAAGTCGCATAAATAAATAGGTATATATAAAAAGGTGGAGTAATATTAAGTCAGTGGAAAGTCCCCACAATGTACAATGAGAGAGAGAGAGAGAGAGAGAGAGATCATCCCCAATTTTACCTCCCTCACCCCCCTGAAAAACTGCCCCACCTACTGGGGGAACATAAAGAGAGCAGTGTACTGGCAGCACTCTACACACACACCTGCCCCCAGGTGAGGGACAGGGACTGACGAGATTAGCCAGTACACACACACACACACACAAACACACAAACATGCACACACACACATTAAGCCTATATTTTTTATTCTATTGTTGTTTCTGTCTTTAAATGTATTTTATTTTATTTTGTAATTGACACTTGTTATACTTTTATAGTTTTATTTTTATATATTTTTGTTTTGTACCCAAGCTTTGGGCAATACAAATGTAAGATTTGTCATGCCAATAAAGCTTTTAAAATTGACAAAGTGAGTGAGTGTGTGAGTGAGTGTGTGTGTGTGTGTGTGTGTGTGTGTGTGTGTGTGTGTGTGTGTGTGTGTGTGAGTGTGTGTGTGTGTGTGTGTG
>JAUZSU010151629.1:0-26323 GCA_034780255.1 Parotocinclus maculicauda
TTGTGTAGAATTTTGAGGAAAGAGATTAATTTAATACAATTTGGAATAAGGCTGTAACGTAACAAAATGTGGAAAAGGTGAAGCGCTGTGAATACTTTCCAGATGCACTGTAGTTCATGTTACTTTCAGGTAGGTGTACCTGATAAATGGGGACTAGCTGTACTAAACCTTTTGTGCCCATATTTCTGCATTCTGAGTGACTTTCCCTTCTATGAAATGGGCATATCATAACAATCATCACCATACATAAACACAGTGCATGCAGCAACGTGCAGATTATGCTTTTCTCCCTCTTGCATATGCATTTGAGAGAAAATAGTGTTGTATGTCCTTACAAAGCATAGCCTGTTGCCTGTTGCATTGCCAGCATTTCGGAAAATACATAGCAGAATGCTGTCTTTTCACTGCACACAGCCACCGGATATATACTTGTTGATCTGTAGTTTTGTATTAAAATCCTGGAAGAGCCCATCATTCAGTGATCACTGTCTTGATGAGCAGTCTGTCTATATGATTTAAGTGTGGTGCCAAAGGGGTTAAGGTATTGTACTGGTATATTGATGGTCTAGGGTACAAATCCCACCTTGCCAAGCTACACCTGTTTTTAAGCAATGCCTTTAACCCACAAATGCTTAGACTATAAAATTGTAAGATGCTCAGGAACACAGGACTGCCACTGATCAGGTACTATTTGACTGGTGGATCATTCTTAGCACTGCAGTGACTCTCTTGTTTTAGTATGTTGAGCTTATTGGATCAGACACATCACTGCTGCTGGAGTTTTACAACACTGTTCACTCACTGTCCACTTGTTTCATTCACCTTCACCTTGTAGATGTGAAGTCAGTAACTGTTGTTGCTCAGCTTGTTAGTCATCCTCTAATCCTTCATCAGTGCTCAAAGGACCCTACCTATAGGATACTGGTGGTTAGACATTTTTGGCTAATTTACTATTCTCAGTCCAACAGTGATCCAGCATTGATACCGAGGTGGCATTAAACTCCAGCAGCACTGCCGTGTCTGATCCAGTCTTATCAGCACAAGACACACTAACACTCAACCACCTTGTCAGTGCAATAATGACCACTCAAAGAGTACCTGATCTGTGGTGATATTTTGAGGGTCCCGACCATTAGAGACAGAGAAAATGGGACAAGGGACATATTCTTGGAGGTGAACAGAAGCATGTCAGACTATTCGAGAGTGCCACACATTTACTGTTCAGTAGGGTGTATGGTCATCCAAGACTGCCAAAACAGACCAAAACGACAGTGATGTGGCATGGGAAGGATCAGATTGTCCAGACGGTTTGCCAGACATTTTCCCAGTACAGCCCAAGCATGTTCAATGGGATTCAGGTCTGAAGAACGTGAAGGCCAGTCCATGTATTTGATTTCTGCCTCCTGAAGCATGCTGTTGACAGTGTGCTCATGGTGGGGCCTTAAATTATCATCCATGAAAAGAACGTTGTTTCCAACTGCTCTTGCATATGGTATTACTACAGGGTGCAGGACCTGATTTCTGTATATGACAGCAGTCAGCAATATATTTCTAATTAAGTGGACCTCGGTACGACCACCAATGCTGATGCCAGCCCAAACCATGATTTCACCACCACCAAAGGTGTCACTTTCTCGCATAAAACATGGATTCTCCCGTGTTTCTCATTAACGCTAGATCAGGACAGGATGATTGTCAGGCTGCAAACTAAACCATGACTCATTAGAATAGAGGATTGTTGACCACTCATCACGGGTGCAATGACAATTTTCATCAGCCCACCTTCTACGGGTTCTACGGTTTTCAGCAGATAACGGAATGCATACTATTGATCACCTGGCATGTAGTCCAACATGACGGAGGGGATTTTGTATGTTCTGGGTTCATATCCATCATCCAGTGGCTGCAAGAAACTGTCCCTGCAACTCTATTTCATAACGGCATCTGCTTTTGCTGTTGTGGCAGATGGGCGACCCTGCCCTAGCCTTTCTCGTACTGTTCCACAAAGTTGCCACTGTTGTCTGTGTTTGACCAGCTTCAAGACGTCTTATGGCTCTCCAAGCTCTTGGGCAAATCGTGTTGAAGAGGCATTGCAAGGGTTGGGAAATTGCAGGGTGTGCTCTTTTTTGATCAAGAAATGTTTTATATAGTGCATTTTCACTAATAAAATAAAGGTTATTTTTGTGGCTCATTTGAATTATAGAACAACTTTTTTTGACTTGTTTGCTTTTCTGACATTCTTGTTTGATTAAAAAAAAATTCAAATGTTTCTGTTTTTATTGCTTTGTATTTATGTTAATATATCTCCTAATATTTGTGAGCAATGTATATCTAAACCTGTGTATTAAACAACACATTAATGTATGAACGCAATTGATAATACCAAGTAGCTTGCCAAGTAGGTCTCACTATATATGCTTTGAACGGCACTTCGAAAAGTACGCTACAAGACTCAAGTTTGAAGCTTGTGTTTTTTCCTGATTTAAAAATGCCCAAGGGTTTGCCAGTCAATGTTCTCAATGAGATAGGCAGCTAGGCTAGGCTTTGCTAGGACAAACAACAACCTGACCTCTGTCAGATTTTTAAACAGAGGACAAAGTGTAGTATAGTGAGTCTAGTGTAAAAAGCTATGGAGACTTGTCTGGTCTCAAAGCCTATTACTTCTATGTCAAGACATTTTGAAGCACCATTATATATTGGAAGCAGTAGTGATAGATGTAGAATTTGTCATGATGAGAGGGTTCATAGGAGACGAATAGGTCTGAATATGCACCACAGAAAGCCATGAGCTGTACTTCCCATACTGAAACACAACTGTTTATCCATTAGAAAAAAAGTGCTATAAAATCAGGCCTTTCTAACCATTCAGAAGAATGTGGGGTGTGGTGATTTACAGCAATTTCACAGATACCCAGTCTCTCTATATAATTTTTGTTTTACACATGTTGTTCACAATTTTTCTGGTTTATTTACATGTACAGACCTTTTGTTGTCAACAAACAAATGTATTCTCTACAAATATGGTAGGCCGTCCATAAGAACACTTAACAAAAGTAACATGTTTGCACAGGTTATGTTGCCTTGCTTTCCATGTGAATACTATCTGAGAGTGGAAAATTGTTAAATTGGGTTATACAGTAGCTGGTTAAGGTTGTATGTTCCAAAAGCATCACCTTACGTTAAACATTTTCTCTACCAACTAGGGTTTTCTTGACTTTATGAAGACTTTAAGAAGCTGGGTCCAAAACAACTTATTAGTATTTCACTGCTCTCTGCTGCATGATCATTTAGAATCCATAATGTCAGAATGCAAGCAGAGCAACAGGAAATCAGACAGAAAATCAAATGATTGATTTTTACCATGAGACAGACCTTTGATTCTGCACCTTCTCAGCCATGTCAGAAGATTAGACTAAAACATAACAGTCAATATATATGTTATCTTTGTAACTAAGAAGTAACTACAAGCGTATATATGTATATAATGTCTAAATGTCTAAATAAAAATGATTATAATCTTTGCATAATTTACAAAGATCAGACAAGCTTCATCTAAATCTAAAGAAAAAGGCTTTGTTCCCTCAGAATGCCATGGCACATACCATGTACATTTATGTTAATTAACGGATAGAAACAGTCCTGAGATTAGATGACCACATGAGACTTTCTTTACCTTATTTCCAGCTTATACAGAAAAACACATATAAACAAGTTGAAATGGTTTGTACCATGTTATGTGGGAGAAACAAAGTCCTTCTCTTTCTGATTAAGCTAGATTAAGGCTCTGTGGTGCTGTGCATAAATCATTCCCCTACTTCAACACATTTTAAAAATTGTCATGACGCTGTATTTTTATTGTTAATAAATGTTAATGAAGTAGCAGTTTTCCCTGTTACTTAATTTTGTTAACTTCAAAATAATGAATACTAAATGTATTGATAAAGTCTAATATACAGAATGCTTGAAGCATTGTACAAAATATAAGACAAATATATAAGACGTCTTACTTTGAGTATGAATTTGTGTGTTCATATGCATAGTTGCTAAGGTGGACTGCTACTTCATGTATTGTATATTGGTGATTACTATTTGATTGACCTTAAGCAGGTATTGTGGTACATTTTGCTATTAAAATCATGCATTATCAACAATAATCTATGTGAAAATATGGCATTTATACGATAAAAGAAAATTGTTCTATATAATAATAATAATAATAATAATAATAATAATAATAATAAAACATCTATATGAGCTATTGTGTATCTCAATATAAAGAAAATAGAAAATCTCTTACTTTCCATTGAGAGCAGTAACTCCTACAGTGCTGCGAGGAGTGGACATACTAGCTACATAATTCCACTGTTTGGCCTGGGGGTCCCACCTCTCCACTGTGTTCAGATAGCTCCATCCATCATGGCCTCCCACTGCATACATAGGCCCTTCCAGGACAGCAATCCCTTCTCAAATGAAAGATAAAAGATGATATGCCCTTGTTCCCCCTTATAATATGTATCCTTAAGAGCTGACTTTTATCTATCTGCAATTCCAATTTATTATAAGCAGAGCTGCAAAAATGTCAACATTTAAATGATACTGCCTTTTGCATTAATTGAGATTGAAATCAAAAGGTCTGCCCTTAAACCAAGCACCAGGGACTGAAAAGATTTCACAGTGCCAGGGCCCTGAGGCACTAACATTAAGTATTCATGCAACATCCTCCTCTGCAGAAAAGGTCTCTCATGCTTCTGTAATAAATCTGAGGTTGTTGCTTTTTGGCTGTCCACATATAAACTGACCCTTGACCCACATTTTAAATTGGCTCTGATATTACACTGTAGTGAAGACCTCATGCTGAGCCAGGTTTATGACGCCACGTAAATTAGGCAAACACAGCAGTGAATTATCTTAATACCTGGTCCCAAATTGGCTGACATGTATTTGACTAACTTTTACCGGTTGGCTGCTCACTATGTTGGCATTTGTGTCTCATTATTTCATTTACCCACAGAGTGTGTTTGCATGCTTACCAGATTATTTACACATACCGGCTAATGGATTGGTCTTAATAATTTTCTATTTGTTTCTGGTTCCATTACTGAAGTATATTTTTTATAAATTTGCCTCTCTTATGTAGTGTTATTCACTTCGCTGAGGGTAAGCCAGAACCTTACGATTAATAATATTGAACTTTGTTGTATAGGGTAAGCATCTATATTATTAACACAAATTTGTATTGATATATTACTTGTACTGTACAATGCAATGTCCTATCTAGTTTAAACCATGTGTAACATATTAGACCATTCAGAATGCTAAATAACTTTCATTGTATTACAGTCACATCCAAAATGATTGGTGACGCTGGTTTTAAATTGACTTTCTAATTAATTTGCTTAAGCTTACACTGAAAATGTGATCGAAACATAGCCTTGCTGAATACCTATGTTTAAATTCAAATAAAATAAACTAATTTAACAAATGCATGTCACAAATAAAACAACAACAATAGGTAAATGATGCATGTGGTTAAAAACTATCTGGATTCATACATGGCTCCATGGTCACTAAGTCTAATTTTATTATCATTTAGGAGTCCAAAGGAAAATCTAGGGATAGACAATACATGGTGATGTAATCACCTTTAGTGTAGGCCACCATTAGCCCCTTGAGCAAGACCATGAAGCTACACTTGTTTTTATTGTATCAGTTGTAAGTCACTCGGTATGGTGTCTGCTAAATGATTAGATGTAGAAGTGTGTTTTTATTAATGCAACATGACATGGTGACAGAAAGATAAACACAAAGTCAGTCAGTCTTCCTCACACACAAGCAATACGCGCACAGAAAGCTAAGGCAAACATAACAAACAGATTACACAACTAACAATAAACACATTATAGTGAAACAGGAAATGAGTGGAAGTAAAAAGAGCATGATTAAAGACAGACGTGAGCGCAGAAGCAATCACAACTGGAACACAGCGAACTGGAACATAGAAGGAAACATATGAAGACGAGAACGAACAAGGAACAAAGAAGTGCTCTAGGAATGCAAAATAAAGCCTTAAAACGAGCTGCATAATCACAGCCAGCTACAGAGAGAGCTACTGAACAAAACGTGGAGGAAAACCATGTAGGACATGTAGGTGATCCTGACACCTTTGCTGTGCACAGAGGAGGCCAAAGTCGGAGATAACTATTAAATATGCTTCAATTTTGCATTTGTGTGTAATTAGTACAGTATTTTTCATTACAAATCATAAAATCAGTGTAACAATTTGAGTGAAATTTGAATCTCCTGGAGAAATCTGTAATAAATGTATTAGTATTTCGTATGTTCTCCCTTTTGTTGTTATGATGATGTTCATTGACTCTACATGACTGCTGGTTTTACGAGTTGGGAGACCACATGTTTGTCTAATGAGTTCTGCGTCTGACTGATCTCTCACAGGTTCATACTATATATGTCTATGCTTTGTTTCTTAATAGGAACAGGTTAGGAAGGAACAAGTTATTCCTTGCAAAATCATTTACTTCATGCTCATTTCTTCGATAGTTTTGTTAATAAAAATAAACTATAATAACTTACTTTCTATTGTATAAATATTTGCTCTAGGTTGTTCTGTTCCACTCTAGATTTCTTCATGACTTATGTTTCATCTTCCTTCTTCATGGCTTGATATGCAATTATGAATATTATTCCTCCATGCTTGTCTTATTATTTTTTTCACTAAATGTTTCACTTGAGCTGTTTGACATCATCTTTGTTCTATATTCACATTTGATTCATAAACATATAGCACAGTGAAACAATAGAATCCTGAAAAGATGAATACAAAACCCATAATTCAAGGTTAAACCACAGGGTTTGAGTTTTGAAAGGAGTCTAATAAGATTACTTAAATAATAATAAACAGCTGAGATCAGTTGCAACTGCTTTACTTTTATATTCATTTTTTGTTTGTTTTATATTCATTTGAGTTTGGCTACTTATAAAGATTCAGAATGCCATCTACCTTTGCTGTTTCCCCAATTGTCATTAGTTATTGCAGTAGCAATAGTAAGCAACAGTTTAGATACTGGGTTAGGGGAGTAAAATAAATATGGCAGTATACTTCCACATCATGGCAGGAGTTAGAATAGTTAGTGATCTGGGAGTGGGAGTTTGGATGGATGGGTTTGAATGATTTTTAAAATGCAGTGGGGCACATAAATATGGTTTGTTTACAAAAATAATAACTATAATATATGTTTTGATAAATGTTATAATGTGTTTTAGTCCCAGATTAGATTTCTGTCATATATTTAGTATGAAAATAAAGAAGTTTTTATACCCGCTTTACACAAGCATGCCAATATTTCTTAAGCTGATTTTATATCTGGTCGACTATTGGGAGTTTATTATTATTGAAATATTCTGCAATTTCTTACCTTATGACATTATTGCAAAGGAGTTTTTTAGATTTTAAACTTAAAATCACATGCAGTATAAACATATAACAAATTACTTTAAAAAGACAGTATATACTGTATTATTTGGCTAAAATTTTGCAACATTATAATTCTTAATTTCTCTGATATATTTCCTGTCATTTGGATACATTAATTTTAATTAAACACATTTTAATCAAATACTAAGAATTAAATACCCACCTAGTCCATGTCTGTGGGTAGACATAGGAGGCATGGTGGACCACACTTTAGTGATTGAGTCATAGCACTCCACCATGTTTGATGTCTTGAGGCCATCCCTTCCCCCTACCACATAGAGCTTGTTATCTATGACTGCAACTCCAAACTGAAGCCTCCGGCCATTCATGATGCCAACCTGGATCCATGTATTAGTACGAAGATCATACTTCTCTATTGTAGTAGAACCTAAAAGAATATTTATTTAATTAAAATATGATCAAGTTTTTTATATAATGCACTGCCAAATTTGTGCTAAAACGAGACATGAACTATTCAGCTCAAAATAACAAAATGTATACAGGAGCTTTTGTCTCTATAATAAGATAAAAAGATTGATCAGAAGAGACTCTTACTTGTAGTTTCATTATCATTACAAGTAATTAAAACCTTGAAGGCAGTAACTTGTCAATTGATTTTCTGCCATGATTAGGACATTCAGTTTTGTCCACTAGTTTGAGATTTGCGCATAGGTTAAGAGCATTACATAGTTAGTAGGCCCTTAAATGTGTGGACAAACATTCACATAAACAATGGAACTTTGTATTGATTGACAGCACTGATTCATTATTCACTGTCCAGGCAGGAAATCTATAATGATTTATAACTGCTCATTCATCAGTAATAATGTTCTCTCTAGATCCTGAACAAACTAATAAGGACAAATATCACTCCAGTATTTCATTCATAAACAGCTCTCTATAATTCCATATCATAAATCATGTTTTTGACATACAGCTTGTTTACCATTTTATTTCCTATTAACTCAATGTTTATTTAAACATTTCTAATCTATGGTCAAATCTGAATGAATATAGCATCTCAGTGTTTGACAGCACAGCAGAATACTGGTACAGAATTTCTAATTGCTCCATAGCACCTTGCAAGTTTTGATAGTAAATCTGTCAACTGTGGTACTGCAAAGGTGCCATGTTTAAACGCAGCCCAGTGGGACTGAAGTAAATCAGAAGCCATGCAAGCCCCAGACAGTTCACAGTTTTAGTTACCTTAATTGCTTTACCAAATGGATGATTATCTGTTAAACTGCTATGTATTTCGTTTCCATCTGCATTTTCACGCAGAGCCATTTATTATCTATTATATATTGATTAACCAAAAATATACAAATTATTTGAATATAAATATGTTAAACATATATATTATTTTAATGTCATTCGTTTAATATGTGAAAGCATGGCATATGTTGCTTTAGCAATTATTGGAAAAAAACAATCTGACCCACCTTTTGAGGCATCCATGCCTCCTACTGCATATAATGCCCCGACTGTGGACTTGCGTGGTTTGGTTCTTGGACTCTGAAGCATTGGGCGACGCTCTGGCAGCAGATGGTACTTCATGGCCTCCATCAATAGCTTTTGACATTCCAGATCTTCAGAGAACATCTTATTGTTCTCCAGGTCAGCCAGAAGCTTGAACATAACAAGCATTTACATCACTCAAAAGCTCTCAGGAATTACAGAATATGGTCAGCTAGGCTAATAACACTTTTATTTTTGCCATTTAATACAGTATAACTTCATCATTTGAGAATATTTAAGAAGAACACATTTGCTGCATATATTGGGGACAAAACAGCTCCCAGGTAAAAAACTAAATAGAAAGAAATGTGGACGACTCCCTCATTTTGGGCAATAAGAGTGTGATGTTCATGCCTTGGCGTTGAAAGCACATACCAAAATTCATTGCTCGGTTAATTGGACATGAGGGAGAAACATCCAATTATCCGTTCAGTCAGACACCAGCTGTTGAATAGTTTATGACCAACATATCCTGGTGAGTTTTTTCATTGTAGTGATATTTCAGTTTTAAAGCAGTGTCAATATATGAATGTCATGCTATGGCTGTACTGTCCTTAGCAATCTCTTGTTTAGAGTCTTCTGTTTACTTAAAATGCTTAACCTTCAGAGTGTATTACTTTAAATTTAAATATATTCTATTTGAAATACCGCTATTGTTTTGCTCTAAAATGATTGCTAACAGATGGTATATAGCTACAAATCTAATGGAAAAGGTTACAAAGCGCAAAGGCAGGCCAGGTAACAAACAGGTGTATGCTATATTTTTATATATGATGAATCTATTTACAAATAAAAACATCATCCGCTCATCACTCACTACTTACCAATCAAAAAACTCTAATTAAGAGAAATAATTAAAGATATGGAGAGCATAACTCCATCAGACTTTGAGGAAGGGGAAACAAACACCATCCTAATAACCATGTTTTTGTATACAGTATAGTTAGCTTGGTACTGCTTTTGAAAAATAATGCACTGAGTACCACATCACTTACTAGTATCTTACATGGTTAAATGGCATTTTATATATAAAGAAGAAATATGTATCAAAAGTAGAAAACGGATACCTCCTGTCATAACTTACATTTGTCCTTGCATAATTAAACGGTTTAAATCAAACCTTAACCCCAAAATTTAATTGTGCTGGGTAGCCTCTTACACCTAGTGTATCATAATCAAACCTGAGGTGGTAGTAGGGGTAGCCGGATGTAAGCGAGTAGCAATCCCAGATCTTGCTGCCGGTGCTGCACATCATAACGCACCCACATCATTAGCGCCTGAAAAATGGTCTCCTCATCTGGAACATTGATGTCATCGCTGGACAGAAGTTTGATTATTTCCATGGTTGGAAGTAAAAGAAACTCCTGGTTCTGAATTACTTCAAGAAAGTGTTCCTGAAAGATTAATGTGGTCAAAATTACTAATATGTGTGCTTACAAGTTATGAGTTTTTATTATCCAGATTTACTGTACAGTGGCTTATTTTTAAGAGAAGTTTTACTAAACGTTCCGAAAAAAAAACCATTTCAATCCTCTTTAGAACCTTCAAACAGCCTTCAGTATATTTCTTTTTAAGCAATAATGCTGAAATGTAGTGCTTTTCATGATTAAGAATGCCCATGTGTAGCATTCTATGGAAGTCCATATATAGATCCTTTTCATTTGATTATGTAATAAAGAAGAATGTATTAATAATTAAATCCAATGAGAATTAAATAGTAGACTAAGCATTTAGTCAACTGAAATGAGACTTATGGATTGACTTTTTGCCCACTTCTTAATTTAGATTTATATCAAATCTTCCATATGACTGACAGGGACACATCAACAAGTATGTATTGACTGATGTCATTTTTAATGCTATGTAACATTGCTATAAAAAGTTAATTAATATGGAGTATAAATTGAATTAATGCAAATTAATGGGAAGGTATCAAGTAAAAACAAATTATATGTTGATGTCATTTTGTTTTCATTTTGTCTTAGTATGTGGTTATTGTGTTATTAGTATGTGGTCACAATTAGTTTTTTTCTATTCTCTTTTCTAGTTCAAAACACATGCTGACATTTTCAAACAAATCCTTATTTTGACATGCCAAAATGACAGTGACATTTCTAATTCAGCCATGGAAAGGAACAGTGCAATGTTCCTGGCTCACAAAGAAACAGGATGTCAGGATTGCACACTGAAACAGACAAAAACAAGCTTATCAAAATAGAACTTTATGATCAAGACACAAAGGATGGTGGAGCAGGAAACAGCCCTATGTCCATTAGCCAAGTGATTGAAAAGGAAGTTTTCCTGCTTGCGCTCTCTGATTAGATTAACCTCACTGATCTGGGAAGCCCTGTGTAAACAGCCTGCGCAGATGTCCTTCAGGAGATAACAGTCATCTTCCAAAGCTGTTTCCGCACTTTGGTTATTCCACAAATGTGTGTAATGGATCTTAAAGCTCAGGAGAATAGAAAATCTATTGGCTGTGTTTGGGCAAAGTTGCTTTTACTGAAATTCTCACACATCTGCATGCACCCATCAAAATCACGCATTAGGAAACAAAACAATGGTTCACATATAAATATTTTAAATGCATGTATGTGCAGTTTCGAAACATGTATAAGTGTTTGAGATGAACCATAGAAGAACAGGTAAAAAGGTTTGTTTAAGTTTATTAAAAAAATCCCTTTTACTTATGTTTTCAAAATTATTCTGACAACTTAAAGTACTTTTTAAGCATATTAACAATCTTACCATGGTGTAGTTGTGAGCTACATTCAGGAGATCCATGCACCCTTGTGCATCAGCGAATGAGCGGATCCCCAGGCAGTTGGATGGGTGTAGCTGTTTCATGAGAAAGTTACAGCAGACCTCAATAACTTGTGAGAGCTGGAGAAGACATGCTGCAGCTAACAGGCTCTCAATCGTTTCTTCTTTCAGCTCAAGGATACCTTTGAAGTTGGATAAAATGAACAGTCTTAACAGACAGACAAGGATGGTGTTGATTGATGGTGTGTATTTATCCACCAAACACAAAAGTATGATATAAAAGCCATAATATTTAACTCTGAACCAGGACAAAAAACATAAAAGGGTTCTAAATGGAAGTATAACTAATTGTTCACCGTAACATTAATGGTAACATTTAAGGAAGTGTCCTGTTACAAGAACCTGGAAGAAATGTATGATAAAAAACAGAAACAAGTGGATTAGAGTGTTGTTTCATTCAAGGTATGGCACAAAGTCCTTTATTATTTTCTTAAAGAAACTTTGTAAATGTATTTGTTGCCCATTATGCTGACCACCGTTTTCTTTTACTTCCTATGTTTTAAAAAAATATATTTTCCAGCCTTTTGTCTATTGTTCTCTGAGTTCAATAGTACATCTTCAAAGTTTTTTGCTCTCCAAAGTCATGAATGGTTTCCTATTTTTAATCAAGGCATTTAGGAATTTGATTCCACCCTCTAAGGGAATTAATGCACCGTTCATATTGTAATAATTACAGACAGCATATTATGTTTCTATAAGTGTATAGTTACTAGAGTGGAAAATTAGGCCTGCCAGTGAATACTGAGGACATTAAAGGATACAGTTAACAGGCTTAATAGGAACACAATCCCAATGCAATGTCCAATACTTAACATGCTACAAATTATTATTAGTTTTGTTGTAGAGAGATATATACTAACCAGTGTATGCAAAATTGACTAATGATTTCAGTGCCTCTGGATCAACGCCTTCCATTTTGATCTCATCCTGTTTTGCCTCTCGTACGTTGTTGGTAAACATTGCAGCAAAATAGTCTGACACTGCACTTAACACAAGTCTGCCAAAAGAAAATACAACATTTATATTACGTCCAGTTTGGTTCTCTATAGCTGCTCTAATTATCTGTGGCTCCAGGGTATTATTCAAACTCTACCACACGAAGCACAAAGTATTAATTTTTTAACAAGTTAAGCCATGCAGAGCTGCTGAGACCTTAATTAATATTACTGTTATATTCAGTCACTCACTGAGGCTTAAGAGTTAAGTGTAAATGTGAAAAACACAAGCAAATGAAACTGCTTTGAATTATTGATGAATAGTCTTAGAATTATTATATGTATTACATATTCTCAGATGCCAGGTGTAAGGATTTTTTACAAATATGTAAATGTAGTGCTAACATACAAAATGTATGGGTTAAGTAATGCATGTTATTTATGGCTTTTATTGCAAAAGGTTTGTAAATGGAAGCTTGATTTCCCTTTATGGATACAACCTGTGAGCAGGGATTTTGTGATTGCCAGCTATCAAAAGCACATCACACAGCTGCTTGTGTTGCAGGTAGGTCTCCATCTTACGGAAGGTCTGTTCTGCATGGTTTGTGGCCTGGAAGAACTCATCCGAGCAGTTAGAGCTCATCCTAGAGTAACTGTTCAAAGTCAAAGTCCTGTGAAAACACAAAACACAGGAATTCAGCATCAACGCATTAGAAAGCACTCAATGAAACTAATCACGAGCACATTGCTATCAGATGCTGAGCTTAATGCAGTGTTTTAAATGATTGTTAAGGGATACATTAGCACATCATGACTGACCTACAGTAATTGTGAAAAAAATTGTACTGACTGTTAATAGATAGTAATATCAAACATAGAACCACATAGTATCCGTAGAAAAATACTGGCTGTACAATGGAACATATTGAAGTTCAGTGAATTTTCACCGGATGCCAAGTCAGTCCAATTTCTGCCCTGAGAGAGCTGCCCTGCTTAAATGTTGCTGAGAAGTGGAAACATCACCAGCAATAGGTTTCAGAAGGTCAGGACCATGGAGTGTTAAAGCATACACCACATAAAAACAATCTGTCATTAATTGTAACTCGAAGTCCGAACCACAAATAAAGCAATGTCCAATAGAAGAATGATTCGAAAGTTTAAGGATTTAGCTTCTACGGCCCTTTTGTATCTCTCATGCGCAAGCCCAATATCAGCATTCTCAATGATGTGCACTGACTGAATATTAATCCCACCAGTATTGGATTAATATTGGTGTGCTGCTGAGTAGAAATTAATAATGTATTTGTGGCAACAGATTTTCCTTTCCTGTTTTTGCATGGCAGTATTCGGGTACAAAACTGAGCTACATTAAAATGGATTTAATTATTTGGTATGGATGAACCTGACTAGCCTACATGAGTCCTGGCCTAAAAACTACCCACCAACTTTGGGATTAAATGGATATGGTGACTACAATTTAGCCCATTGCCTCAATGTCCACCCTTTAAATAATCTTATGGATGAATGGAAACACATCCTTGCACTCGTGGTCCGAAAATAATGAATGATGGAGACTGAAGGCACGCTGTTGCTGATGTGGATTTAGTTGTTTTGCAAGTGGATTGAGTTGATATCTTAGTGGTTCCAACTCTAATCAGATGGTTGTGAGTTCAAATCTGCTTGTCTGCTAAGCTGCCACTTATGGGATTTTGAGAAAGGCTCCCATTTTTCCACAGCTCAGCTTAGTTGTTAGGCGCTATAGATAAAGGCATCTGCTGAAATCTAAATTCCACAAGTATGTATGTATGTGATGTTTGGGAGTTCAGCCATATACAGTCCATCCATTCATTATCTTCCTCTTAATCCACACAGGGTCACGGGTCAGCTGGTGCCCACCCGGCAACTCTGGGCACAAAGGCAGGAACAACCCTAGACAGAGCACCAAACCATCATTGGGCACACACACACAGTCACACACACTGTCACACACTAAAGTCTACTTTAGAGACACCCATTAACCTAACACGCATGTCTTTGGACTGTGGGAGGAAACCGGAGTACCCCGAATAAACCCACACAGACATGGGGAGGACATGCAGACTGAAAGGACTCAGGCCGCTCCACCCTGGGACTGAACCTGGAACCTCCTTGCAGTATAGTACTTTTTCCACAGTTAAAAAATTAAATGATGTGTAAGAGTACTGTCAAGGCATTGCAGGTAAGAGCTGCAATAACTTGGCACACCCCAGCTGAAAATGTATGACACCCTGTGTGTCGTTTCTTCACACTTGTCAAGCTCAAATTAAAACCATTAGGGCTGAACTCCATAAATAAGTGGATTGAGAAGCAGAGTATACCAAAGGGACGGCTTACCATTTTTTTTACAAACTTTCCCCTTTTTGATATTAACAAACTTTGCATGGTGCTTGGCTTTTTTTCAGCACTTTGATAATGTTAATTCTGAGCTACTCTCCCTGAGGACCGGTAGATTACATGCTATTGTGCAGCATTTCAGTAATCCCTCAAACCCATGACAAACAATCCAAAACTGCTATTTCAAGGCCATTTTGATGCCCTTCAAGGCTCAAATCTACCACTAGCATTGAACTATTCTAAAGGATGGCCTTAATTCTAAAAAGTAAGGTTGTCTGACGAAAGTTTAGTACAAATAAAATGTACATTGTATTGTCCATTACAAGTTTAGTTTTTTTAAACATCTATCTTAATATCAGTATCATATACAGTATAATGTTATTTTAAGTCACTCCACATACAGTAAGTAAGAAAGTATCATTATTAGCAACTATAACTGCTACACTATCCAAATAGAAATACGATCCACCCAGTAACACATAAGAACACTACCGGTACTACAGATGTAATTGCATAGTAAATCTCACTGAAAGCTGAGCAGTGAAATCAATGGCTATATAAACTACGACTCCATTGAAAAGCATGTGTACTATAAAGGGCATACACATACCGCTGTCATAGTCCAGTTCTCCTTTTTCAAACAAACTGCAGTTCATATTAGATTAATGTCAGAGTTCACACCCAGTTTATGTTTTGCTGATAATTATTCCCTGACCTCCTCGTGGTGTAATTGAGAAGAAGCTGCCATTTGAGTTCATAAAGGTAGTGATCAACATGCAGAACACCTCTTTGTAGACAACTGATTTTATCATGTAGTGGGGGAACATATCAGCTTTGTTTTATGTAGATGTAAAATGTTGCTGCTGTGTTCCCTTTGGATCCTTTTCAGTTTGGGTATATAATTTACTATTAAAAAGGGTTCCTAAGTCATATGTATTTGGTTAATAATTGGCAATGGGCAATTTGAGGTTTCTAACACAATTGCACTTCTTTCAATTTATTAAAGTATGTACTAACTGGTATAGTTACCCTTAATGGTTATATGAATCTAGCCAACTCCAGAGTTTAATTGTGTAGCTTGTAATATCTGCCCTGTTTACTTCTGATATAGACTGCACTGGATTGTTTTCTTTAAAATAAACAGATAGGTAATTTTATTGTCCTGCGCTGTTCTGGTTGGCGGAATACTGCTTGGTGTGCTGAATAAGACGTGGTTTTTAAAGGTGGCTGTAAAAATGAAAGATGCATTACTTCTGCGTCAGCATCAAAGAATGTAAAAAACGTCATTTTATCACTTCCAGTATTTGTGTGAGCCCAGTTGCTTTTCTATTACTCGCTTAAAGGCAGTACATTTTCTGAGGTGTTTACTTTCTTTCTGGGTAACACGCTTCATTTTATAAAGGCACATTATGCCACTGAAAAAAAATTAATCCCTTTTCAATGATTTGAATTGACAGACAAATTATACATAAAAAAGGCATTTTTATATGACCTAAATGTAAGTTACAAATAAGAACTAAAACGTGAATAAAAACTACATTATTGAAGAATGAGAACCATTTTTAAATGCTGTAAACACTGCTGAACATGGATGTTTTTATGTCGCAGATATTGTCTTCCTCAACCTCCTTTGCAAGCATGTATAGTTTAGAATTATTCTTAGACAGTCTTGCATTGACAGAATGTTTAAGTTCTAGCAATCCTTGCAGATTTTTGGTTGTTTTATGTCATTTTATTTTGCATACTTGATCAGCATATGAGTAATTTTATTGGTCAGTAACCCTAGTTAGGGATTAACTGAAGTCATAATTATATAAGGTAAAAATAAATCAAATAAGAAATAGTAATTAATAAAGTAAAATGACCATGCATCAAGGCATCACCATTAACCCTTTTTTAACCCTTCTTTTTTCTTGTCATAGTCATACATTTAGCACAGACCCTTATCCTAAGCAACTTACAACAAATACAATCTACATAGTGCAGCAATTATGCATTATGAACCTTATGTAAGTGTAAAGAGGTAGCATGGCAATATGGCGATTTGACAATACGGCATATTGTCAAAAGTGTATAACACCTTATAATATTTTGTTATTATTATTATTGGGGTTTGGGCAATTTCCCTATAAAATTATAATGTATTATTCTAAAACCGAATATTAATGGATAATTTAATGTTCTGTTTATAATTTCAAACAATTCATAATGGAATGCAAAATATTTTTCAGTCGTTTTTCATAATAAAGTTTCTCATTTTATCTCCATATCAAAGTGATGACTCCATATCAAAGTAAAGTTTATAGGCCCACTGTGTCATTAACTTTAATATGGAGGTGTTATTTATTTATATTATTTAATTAGATTATTTCTCAAGTAATATTAGGCTAATAACACATGCACTCTCTAGTGTCACATATAAAGTTGCTACAGATTTCTACACTAAATAGATGCAAAGTCTGTTTTTTGGCAGCTTTTAAATGGTGTGTCGTGTTGTGTGAATCAAGGCTCTTTAATTACAATTTGACTCAGGCTCACTCGACAAATCCACTCCTCTGAACATAGACATGTCTGACCTTTTAAAAAATTCCCACTGGTAAGTTGCAATTCCATGCTGATGTAGCCCCAAGCTGTTCTATTTCGAAGGATTTTATTTTGTGTAGAATTAACAACAAACCTCTGACTCGCTGCTCTTTCAAACTTCTCACTTTAAAAGAAACACCCCAAAGGTAATTTCTAGTCAGTATTTTATAATACTTGGGTTATAAAGGTCCACAATTTTACGGGAGAATACAATTGTGTAGTTCCTGACATTATATAAAGTATAATTCAACTTGATTAAACATGAAGAGAGTAAGAAACCTTTGGTAAATTCAAAATAAAAACACACAAAACTTTAAAGAAGATGAATGGAGTGTAGTTTTAAAAGAGGATTAGAGCTATCAGCTGTCCCTTCCAGCAATGTGTTGCTAAAAACCTTTATCACTCACATAGCTTAACCGAGAACATATTCCTCCAGATCATTTTCCTGCTGTCCTTTCAAGTCCGATCTTTTGGGTACAGAAGGGCTTAAGATCCCTTTTATGCTGAAAATGTATTTGTGTAATCCCTGGGATTTGTGCTCAATCTGTTTTCTTAGATAATTCTTGTCATCGACATTCAGAGGAAGCTCTGTATTCCTACAGTGGTGCTTGAAGATTTGTTAACCCTTAAGTATTTTCTAGATGTCTGTATTTGACGTAAAACATAATCAGATCTTCTGATCAGATCAGAAGTCCTAAAATTAGATCAAGAGAACCCAGTCAAGCAAGTGAGATGAAATATTATACCTGCTAATTTGTTTACTGAGGGAAATAGTTATAGAATATTATATACATGTGTGAGGCAAATGTATGTGATTATGTGATTTTACAGTTAATTTGAAGGTGAAATTATAACCTCAAATAAAAAAAAATTTACACAGTATGGAAAATGTATATAAAACACACATTATTTACTTTGACTTTAATTTCTTTGCAGACAGTATAAACCTGAAATATTTATTGTATCATTTTGTCTAGTCAACTTCATTTCATTAGTTAATTAACATTCATCCAACAGCCTGCAACACACTAAAAAAAGGTGCAATGGTAAAGAACTAACCACTTTGTAACGCTGCCATTCCTTTTCACCACACCGCATTACATTTCGTTGCCTAAGCAATGGCAATAAAGTTGAATCTATCTATACATCTAAAATAAATTTGGTACAGAGGATACCAAGCGATTTAGTGTTTCAGGTGTTATTTTGTCGCATTTCAAAATTCTCCACACATTCTCTATTGTGAAAGGACTGCTGCAGACAGGCCAGTCAATTACCCATTCCCTCTTCTTCTTCATCCATGCCTTTGTGGTTTTGCATTGTATTATTGACATATGCATAGACATCACTGGAAAAGATGACATCTTGAAGGGAGCATATGTTTCTCTAAGATCTTAATGTACTTTTCTGCATTAACGCTGCCATCACAGAAGTATAAATGACCTTTACCAAGTCCACTGACACAGCCCCATACCATGACACACCTTTTTGTGCTGCATTAACAAATGAAATAAAGTTGACCAGACAAAACATAAAATATTTCAGGTTCATGCTGTCTGAACTATAAGTCGAAGTAAATGTAAGAAACACTGTTTTTATGTTTATTTGCATTTTCCATACTGTCCCATAAGAATTTGTTTTAGGTGGTATTGTCACACCCAGGCTCTGCCCGGCGGACCACGATCACGCTCAAGCTCACGCTCACGCTAACCATCATACTAACTCCACACACCTGTAGCCATTCATTGCACTCATCGCACTTCCTATATATTCTCCTCATTTCCTCACATCCGTTGCTAAGTCTCTTGGTTTTTCCTGAGTTCTAAGCCTTTTTGTATGGATTGTTTCTCGTATTGCTTACCGTTGCCGATCTTTGTTCCGTCCACCGTTGCCGTCGTTAGCCTAGCCCTTCTGTTTATGTACGCCGTGCCTATCTGGATTACCGACCTTGGACTGTTTCTGACGCTGATTTCTGCCTGCCGTTTTGAAATAAAACCTCTCAACCTCAAGCTGCATTTGCTTCCGCTATCCTTGTCGCGGCGTGACATTAGACTTAGCCCAGACATGGAGGCAGCGGCTTCCGCTGACGTGCTTCAGGAATTCCGCGACCAGCTTTCCGAAGTCACCCAAGCTGTGCGCCAGCTCATGGCGGATCAGCACCATTTGAGCTCACTAGCTCCCCAGGTTGGTGCACTCTCCGCCCGGGTCGCGCAGTTCGCGATTGCGGGTCCAGCTCCGCCCACCGCGGCTGCATTTGCCTTCGCTATCCTTGTCGCGGCGTGACAGGTATTGCAGGAATGTACTGAGATGACATTTTGGGTAGTAGAAACTAAAGTGTCACATTGAGAGCCTGTGAGGTGTTCTGTAGAACTCATTTTTCTGCCACTGTTTAAGCAATGACAGAGTTTGCTAATTAAAATTAGTGTCCACATACTTTTGGCTATGTAGTGTAGAATGTCGTTGTTGAAATCCTTGTAGCAGGTACTGCATCCCACAAAATTGCTACTGCTGTAGTAATGAAAATAACGTATTGCTGCAAGATGCCTACCAAGCTATTTATGAATCCCCACTGGTCATAAAAGTAAAGGCATGTAACCATAATTTCTTTCTTGGCTTTAATAGCTTGAAGGTATCTCTATACTAAAGTTAATTCGTTCTTGAGCTAAGACACATCAGGTGAATTTTTAGTGCAGCTTTGTATCACATTTTGAAGGAATGCTTTGTATAAGGAGATTAAACTGCAAATCAATCAATAAAGAAATTTTCATGGTCTGCACCTTCCCTGTCAGTGTCCTCGGCAATGCTTTGTGCCAGTATGTACCTCCGGAGGAATCAAGAAACTGAAATGACACTGAGTTTCTAACGCCGTTGGTGCTATATCACTGTGCTGATACTGCTGTTTTTGCATTTTTTTGTAATGGTGGAGGATGTGAAGGTGTTTTGTCTAAAAGGCATAGTTCAGTTTTACAGTCCCGTGAACAACCTCTGCAGGTGCAAAACTGGTAAGTGAGCAAAATTTTTCACAAGTGAAGGTCAACTTACACAGAAACACCATATGTATGGTAAAGACAAAATATAAAAACATTATAGTACATGGCTGATAGAGGACCGATGCCATTAGATTAAAAAATAAATACGGCATCTGGAAACCACAGGGGCAGCATATTTATGCAGCTGAGGATGATGTAGTATACGTAGCAGTGCTTAAAAGCTTCAATTTTCTGTAAAGAAATGTGACCTAAAGCATCATTCCTAAAAGTAAATAAGGAGAAGGTGAGATTAGAGTCAGGTGTTTCAATCAATAGGATGACAGTCAGGTGTGAGTGTGAGCCTTGTTGTATTTAAAGAGAAGGAATCTATTAATATCAGATCTTCACAACACATTTGTAAAAGTCATGGCACAAAAATAACAATGTATACTTTACTTATAAATAAGAATTTATTAATATTAAGTTTAATATTAAAATTATTATTAAATTGCTAATAACAAATAATTGTAACATTTCATTGCTCTTTTACTTAAAAATCATACCTGATATGCCTATATTAAAACAGTACTATAAGGTCCACCTACAAAAAAGTAAAAAAAATTTTGTGAAGTGTTATATACTCTATATACACTCTATGTACTATATACAGTCGCTTTATTAGGTACACAGTGCTAGTACTGTGTTGGGCTGCTTTTTGTTTTCAAAACTGCCTTAATTTTTCGTGACATCATGACTCAGCAAGGTGCTGGGTCATTCCTCAACAGTCCTCAGAGCATACTGACGTGACAGCAGCACAAAGTTGCTACAGATTTGCATCATGGATGTGCATCTGACAAATCTGTAGCACCTTAAATCTGCATTAAGGTTTGACATGTTTTGTTTCAATGCTACATGCAAGATGCTTCTGCATACCTTGGATGTCATTAATATTTATTTAAGTTACTGTTGCCTTTCTAAAAAAAATAAAAATCTACACACAAGCTTAAATGACTGGATATTAATTGCAAGAAAAATGTAAAAGCATTTATCCAGTCTTTCCATATTTGTATCCTCCAATTTAATGAACGCATGCATAAAATATGTTTGCCTGATAGGCATGATTATTGCTTGCTATTTTAAGTTCATTTAAATGCCTTAACTTTTTGCCAAAATCCCTGGTTAGTCATCAGTAAGTCACAAAACTGACACATTTCAGGCTGAAAATTATTCTCTCATTGCAGTCATTCCATATAAAATTGATCTTTTATTCATTCTAAAAAAATGGCCTGCTGTGAGTTTTCTGTTTGTTGTAAATTTACTCAGGAAGCTGCCTGTCATATCACATCACACACATTGATTTCACAAATGCAGAACAGTTTCCCCAATTAACCAGAAGCTGGTTAAAGCTTTCACATACTGTAGCAGCCTGTGTTTTTTGCAATATATCAACATATACATTGTGCATACATTATGGTACGGTCAAATGCACCTATCCAAACAACCTAACTAATTATATTAATATAAAGAAATTGCCCATGGATTTTAACTAACCTAATCTAACTAGTTATCTGAACCACTAAGCTGGTATAATGAATTACAATGCAAATTATCATTGTTAACCATTATTATTGTTTATTATTGTGGAATTTAGTGATAAAAACAGGAAACCGAGTCCCACTCAATCTGCAGGACTATATTACAGTTATACCATTTAATGCCGAAGGCAATTTCCAATATACAGGAAACAGAATCTTTTCATAGGAAGTACTGCATATTGGCTCCTGTTAGTCAAGCCATTTTCTTTAAGAAGTTACATTCAGATAACAGGGTTTGATCATATTTGCAACATAAAACGTAACCTTTATGTTAAAATCAACAAAATTATACTTATATTGGATTGTTTACTTCAACATAGACCATGACGTTCAAATTCTCAACACTTTCTATGATAAATCAGTACCTGAAATTAGACCTATATGTACCATATCCACCTATATGTACTGGAAACGTGACTTACTGCTTCTGCTTGACAAAGATAGTGTTATTATAGAAGGGGAACTGAGATATCTCTCAGATTCAGCACCTGCTGACTCAAACTGCACCAGTTCCTCATAAAGATGTCACGGCCAAAATTCCTCACATAGAAATTCATCAAAATCATAGCAAGAGCTTTTGAGAGGTCACACTGAGTATATTGGATATACAGAGTTTAACCTACCCTATCCTAACCTTTAAAATTTTCATCCCCCATGCAATATAGTGGGTTTTTTTTTCATAAATCATATAATCAGCACAACAATGTGAAAAGTTGCAGTCGATGAATATGAACAAAATATGATGATCCACGTTATCCCAGAATGATTTCACAATGTTCCAAAGAGCATCTTGATCTTACTGAATGCTTGACTTTCCCTGTCTTCAAGTGCCCCTGTATATGCTTAATCAGCAGTGTTTCTGAACTTGGGTTTGAGCCCCAAGTTAGGATTATTGGAGGTCGGGTGATGCAATTACTGGGTGATCCGATGGACTAACTATTTAGCATTTATTTAAATAACAAATTTGCTTAGATTACATTTAATATTCACAATTTACTGTCAGTCTGTTAAATACAATACAAATTGATGATTATGTTTTTCTAGAAGGGTAACTGGCATGTTATTTTACTTTTCTACTCTACATTGTAGTTTATGGTAAGCATTAAGCACTTCAAAAATGTCAGCAAGATTGATGCTGTATTTGATTGCACTCTGGTTTTAAAAGCAAGCTTAAGATGGCATTCTGTTTGCACACTGCCATATGCTAGTCTCTGTAGTTATAGACCCTGTTGCAAGCCAGCCTGCTGTTGCCCTGACAGTCCACTGAAACAAATTACAAAGCCTACAGCAAAAGCTGTGAACCTCATGTAGGCCTACCTACAGGCAAGCAACCTTTGGCAAGCTTATTCATTTACTGGTCATGAATTTGATATGATCACATTTCACTGAAGATATTTCTTAATATTGAGAATGTGTATACTGTCCTTTTTGCGCTTGTACATAATTAAGCTACGTAAAAAACATGTATGTGTGTCAATTGTGTAAATAAAAAATCCAGCTCTAATATTCATAAATCCATATTCAGATGTACCAGTGTAATATTTATTTAGGACAGTGAAGTACCATTATGTTTTAAAAAATATTCTGTGACTCTTAGGCTATGTTCAAAAATTAGGCAAAGAGGCCCAAATCATTTTTTTTTTCTTCTTTAACACATTTGTCTGAACACTCCTAAACTGATGCACTTATTTTCTGTTGACGGTGCAGCCATGTCCTCCTGTGTCCATTTTCAGTCAGTCCTTTCCACAAGTTTCCTCAAATATGGAGCTGCTACAATGCTTTTGAGGTCTGTCACTTTTACCTGCTGTGTGAACGTAGCCTAATTATGTACAAGAGCAAAAAAGACAGCACAACCAGCAATTAACCAGCAGAAAACTTTATAGCCGTTAATACAAATTAAAGTAAGTGTAAATAAAGATTTCTGGATTTTAGAGGAGGCATTAACCATGTATAATTGATTAGCAATACTAATTTGATAATACTCAGTAGTGAATATTTAAAATGACCAGTTGTATGTTTGTTGTTGAATCCTGTTAAATTATATAATGTTTCTCCCTGAAGGTGGGGTTATATTTAACTCTGTTAGTAGACATGTAATAAACATGAATAAAACCTAAACAACTAAAAAGAACACGCAGATGGAGCTTTGCAACATTCACAAAATTCCCAACTTATCTTTCTGTAGTGCAATATGCACTTCTTGCATTTTTGTTGATTTTTGTTTGAGAATATAATTCAAACAAAAAAATTGCTTTCTTTGTACATAAATGACAAAGCTTTGGTAAGTTTTTGGCTCACCTTCACAGAGCACAGACCACAACACTGGAATTACTTAATCAGCAAAAATGTTCAAGTTCCTCTCTGCCCTTCCAAGCAGTGCATGTTGAAGGTGCAAACTCTGGATACTGAAAGGCCATTCTGAATGAGAGATTCTCCCATCAGCTTAGCTAGAGATAAAAATTTGTCACGTCTCCTGCAAAGACTGGTGCATAGTATTAAAACAAATTATGGATCCCCAGTTTATGATGTGAAATTTAATGGAAAAACTCAGCTTGCACAACGAATTAGCGTGACTGGGTTGAGACCACATCTGCTCGGCACCCATGAAACAAGCATTCAAGATTCGTCATGAGCTACTGCTCTGAACTCTTTACAATTCATTTAGGATAAGTAAAACTGACTGTGTGTCTCATAAACCTCTTTAACAGTCATTTTCTTTCAAACCAGTCGCTGTCCTACTAAACCTAATGAATCAAAAGATACCGAGTTTTTCAGTCAAGACAATCTGTAACAAGACTCGATCTCAAGAATCATATCCACCACAATGACCCAGTGAACATGATTTATTATTTAGGTATCTACCTCATTTATAGTATTTTTACAAGCACTTTATTAGGAATACCTGTATCATGTGGCTGCAGGTCAATGTATAAAATCATACAGGTATGGGCAAGCAGCTTCATGTTACATTCATATCAACCATCTTAATGGTGCAATAAAGACATCCAGTGAGCTGTGGCAGTTCTTCCACCTGAAACACCACTATGTACAATTTTGTTGAGCACAAAAGCATCTTAGCTTAACTAAACTTAAGTAAACTACTTAAACTTAGTTAAACTAAATACATACAATACTATTGTCAGCAGAAAAGAAAGATGAGGCTGTAGTGGGCACAGGAATAAAAAATTGGACAGATGAAAACTGGAAAAAGATTGGTTTAATGAATTTCTTCTAATGCATATACAACCCCAAGTGCAATGAAGTTGGGACGTTGTGTAAAACATAAATAAAAGCAGAATACGATTATTTGTATAATAATTGTTTGATTAAATTCTTAGCAACCCATATTCAATTGAATACACTACAAAGACAAGATATTTATCATTTAAATAGATAAACTTTATTTTGTTTTGCAAATATTCACTAATTTGGAATTTACTGCCTACAACATGTTCCAAAAGAGTTGGGACAGGGGCAATAAAAGACTGGGAAAGTTGAGGAATGCTCTAAGTTGAGGAGTGTCATTTTAAAAAGTGTCTGACGAGTCTACATTTCAAATTGTTTTTGGAAATCATGGAAGTTGTGTCCTCTGGACAAAAGAGGAAAAATACTGTCCGGACTGTTGTCAGCGCTAAGTTTAAAAGCCAGCACCTCTGATGGTATGAGGGTGTGTTAGTGCCCATGGCATGGGTAACTTGCACATCTGTGAAGGCATCAGTAATTCTAAAAGGTAAATACAGGTTTTGGAGCAACATATGCTGCCTTTCAAGCAATGTCTTTTTCATGGACATCCCTGTTTATCTTATTAAGACAGTACTAGAGTACTAGACTGGCCTGTCTACAGTCCAGACCTGTCTCCCATTGAAAATGTCTGGCGCATTATGACGTGCAAAATACGACAACAGAGACCCCGGACTGTTGACCAACTGAAGGTGCAAAGAATTCCACCTACAAAGTGTTACGAGATGTGGTGGTTTTTACTAGGACCCAAGTATGCGGGATAAGCATATCCCACGACGTATAATAATAATGGGGAAA
>JAUZSU010151630.1:0-14540 GCA_034780255.1 Parotocinclus maculicauda
TTTTAGTTGTTCTATATTATTTCCCCATTATTATTATACAACGTGGGATATACTTATCCTGCATACTTGGGTCCTAATAAAAACCACCACAACTCGTAACACTTTCCTTTTTGGATCACAGGTTCATCATTTCAGCAGTAGAGATTATTTATGATCAGTAATAACTCAGAGAAGTTGGTTTTGGAAGTTTTCTTGGTTGTTCTTTTCGCACATTAATCCACATTGAGTTTTGTTCACGTTAAATGTTTTCGACTCTCCCTCTCTAGCATGCAGCATCTGAACTAGGAGAGCACAATCAGTCGAACCCAGTACCCTGCTGAAACTCATGCTTTTGATGTTTTATGATGTTTTATAACAAATCTTTCCACATATATTACATTTCATGTTTTCTCTCACGAACCTTTTACATTTTTCAGCGTCCATCTTCCACTCACGCTCTGGTGGAGTTCTACCTTGTTTTTGGATTTTGGAAACGGTTCCAATTAGAAGTGGCCCAGCGCTTATGGCACTGAAGTAATAAGCAAAAGGTTGCCAGGTCAAATCCTGACTCTTCTGCTGAAATGGAAGCAGTGTTCTAAGGTGAGGGCTGGGATTTTTTGCGACTGTAACGACAGTCCACTCGTTCTAACAGAGAACACGTCCAAAAAATATGAGCAGACGTTTCAGAGACTAAGCGACGTGTTTTTCTCTCGTAGACTGCATAAATAACTGAAAACGTCGAGCTGTCAGAATCATTACGCTCTCGTTCATGGTTATGTTTGAACGTTTGGAGCACACATCGTCGACACCACTGTAACAAGCAGCACTTTGTAACTTCTGTCAAGATACTGTGGGTTGGTTTTCTCCTCATTTATTAGCATGACAAATCTAATAACACACAGCAATGGAACCGGGGAACAGAGAACACACCTGATTCAAATCAGCCTTCCTACCCTCTGCATTTAGTACCAAGGTGTTCCTAGACGCCATTTCGACTTCTTGGTTGTTGGCAGACCCCGTTTTGTATTGCTTTCATGGCTCCTCGATATAGGAGCAAAGACTCCACAAAAAAGGTACATGAACATAAACGATTTTTGCGCACTGAAATAAAAAGGTGCAATTTTTACCATGGTGCACTACTTTAACGCTGTCTGCTTTTGCTTTCTTTAATTTCCCTTTTCTTAATGTGTCCCACAGATTTTGTCGTGTCTTTTTCACATTGCAGACTTAAGAAGAATTAGTGCAGGAAGCTCTAGTTTGTATTTTTTCTGATCATGAAGGGACTAAATGGTCTTAGATAAAGAGTTAAACGATTCCATCCAGTCACTGGGAGCTTTATAATCATCATTCTCCAGCCTTTCGGCTTTATAGCACCACAGATTTTATTTAATATCCATGCTTTTATAATCAGCCTGTTACTTTTGCTATAAGCTATAGCAGGATGAGCTGTTATGCCTGGTAACAGAGCTCTGATTGGTCAGCCTGATTTTAACACAGAAATTAGTATTAGTGTAATTCCTCGTTGTGTTACTGTCTGTCTTTGCTCCTTTTTGTCCCGTTTACTTCCGTTCTTATCTGTCCAATTTGCTTTCACTCTAGACCAGAGGTGTCCAGTCATAGGACCGATTTTAATTTACTCTTAGGAATACGTAATTAGGGGTCCTTTCATCTGACAGTAGCAGCATTATGGAAAGGACTTGAACAAACCTGACTGATCGGCACTTGGATGACATCTTTCGTCTCACAACTACAACTATGAAACCACACCCAACATGTATAATAAGGTTGAGGGCATAACACCACCCCTCACAATATATTCTAGTGGACTGTCTCTTCCGTAAGTTGTTTTTGTTTTCAGTTGGTGATGTGACTTTAAGATTTGTTTTGTTTTTGAATTCCATTGGCCTGGCTCATTTCCATTTGTCTCTGCTCAGACCATCGCTCCCGTTTCCTGTTGCCGTTTGTTCCATCATTTTGCGTCTTACATCTTCTTCTGTCTTGCTTCGCACCATCTTTGACCGTTAGGTCTGTTTGCTTTTCGGTTTGGTTCAATTGTTTGGTTTCCAAAATTTATTTCTGCTCCACTGGATGTTCAAGTGACATACCCTGGGTTTAATTTATACACAAGCATTCACTTAATCCATTTCAGGATCATGGGCACACAAACACAAAGACACAAACTGACCTAGCACACCTCGTTATGTGCGAGTCCACGGGGAGAACGTGCAAATCTCCACACAGAGCAAGAATCGAGCTTGAAAGCCGTGTTGCCTTACCAGAGCTGGCAAATTTAGTTGAAACTGTTTTTTCTCCGTTTGCTTTCCTCTCATCGTTCTAATCTTTGTGATTTTTGGGTGCTGCCCGGTGTTGACCTGCCGTTTTCTCGGCATAGACTTCGCCGCATTTGGCAAAGACAAGCTTCCGCCAGATGAGCACAGATAAAGCGTCCAGGTCTGAAAAAAAGCCGAGCTAATCCACATGTAATAAATCCCAGCATGCCAGAATTACTGAGCCGTTCATGTGTTGAGCCTTCACAGATACCGCAAAAGTTAAATAAAACACTTAGGCCTTACAAAAGAGCCCTGTTCCTACAGGCTGAAAAAGAAATCCAGAACGACTACTCTCAATATGATTACTGATTTATTGACATTATAAAATGTGATCGTGCGGTTTCGTTACAGAACATGATGGAATTATGGCTATTAAATGTGCCATGTTCTGTAAACTAACCTAAACCCTGTAATATTCAAATAACAAATGGCTATTCATTTATGGACAGGGCTTTATTTCACCTTAATTAAACCCTGGATTTTTGAAGAAAACACTTGCGTTGTTACGTGGGTCGACGGCAGGGATTTTTTCAGTTTTTCTTAACAACCCTTTCTTCAGACCATCCAAAGTGCACAAAAGGTACACCTGTTCAAATGCTCGTTAATGTTAATGTTAATGTTAATCTAATCAGCCAATCCCACTGCACCAACTCAACGCAGTTAAGAATGCAGAAATGATCAAGACGAGCTCCTGAATCAAACTGAGCATCAGTAATGACTATAAACGTGGCATGGTTGTTAGCGCTTGTTTTTGGGAAACTGCTGTTCTACTGGCTTGTTCACCCACAGCACTCTAGAGAATGACCTGAAAAAAGACAAAATGTCCAGTAAGGGCAGTTCTCTGGTTCTCTGGGTGAAAATGCCACGTTGCCACTTTGACAACACGTCAACCCTTGAAGCAGATGGGCTACAGCAGCAGCGGATCCCGCTGGGTGCCCCTCCTGTTACTGAAAAACTGATACACAGAAAAAGAATCATGGATCCATCCTGTCTCTGATCAACTGAGCATTGCAACCCCATAGCCTTCCTAAATGTTGTTGCTGACCCCTTTATGAGCACAGTGTACCATCTTCTGAAGGCGCAAAGCTCCTCAAATCATCTCTAACTGGCCTCCACAGTCACCAGATCTCAATCTAGTAGAGAATACAGCTTTAGGATGTGGTGGAATGGGAGATTCAGCTATGGCATGAAGAATGAATGCAGTTCCTAAGGCAAACAGTAGAGTTTGAACTGTATGCAGATACTGTAACCCAATACGCTGGCCTACACACAGGCTGGTCTCCATCAGAGGTTGTCTATTATAATTTTTATGTATGCGAAAGCAGTTTGCAGCTTCGGTAGCATGATCAATGGGCAGCGTTTGAAAAGCACCACGAGTAATTAGTGTTACAAATAGTGCACCATTTGTCACACCTATTTAAAGTGTTGTTTTTGGGCTCAGGCTGGCCGTTTAACTGGCCCGCTTCATTAGCAATTACGAAGCACAAATCTAGCTCTTTTTCACCTGATGTTCCATTTTAGAGCTGCAAAGCGAACCGATAGCATCGTGATTAAACTGAAATACAATCATTCAGACAACTGACAGATATTCAACATCTGCCGTCTGGCCTGGTCACAGCTTAGTCGATTCCACACACGCCTGTCTGGCTCTTCAGATATTCTTTTAATAGGGATGACATCAGTCTGTCAATGCAGCCGACCTCTTGTAAAGCCACAAACTCAGGCTCCGTGCCCCTCCAGCAATTCTCCTCACAAACCCAGCTGCATCCACTATCAGTCCCGCTCTCCAAAATCTTCAATCTGTGCCGAATGATTATAAATCAATTACCGAAAGCTGCACAAGACTAGACTGATTGACAGTGACATTTTGGAACGAGACACGTCTGGCCAATAAAAGCATCCAGGTACTTGGACGCTCGATCAGAGGGAACCGTGCTTCCCGAGTGTAAGATTGCCGTTTCCTTGAAATGCAGCACAGACGCATCCAGCGCTGCCTTAAAATGCAACAAAATACTCGGATGACCTCAGAGTTTGAAAATTAATGTGATTAAGGCGATTTGATAATTATAAAACAGGTCTGCACGTAATGCTTTCATTGTAGGATTCACTGACCCTTTTTGCCCTCCATATGCAGATCAAATAAACTGTATATCCTGAGGCTTTCTGTGTTTTTGGACTCGTCCAGGAATTTGGAAACTTAAGCTGAGGAATTTGTGCTTCTTCTCGTTCTTATATTCGAAACTCTGTGAAGCCTGAAGGCTTTTCTACATAAATGTGGCTTTTAACTGTTCAGATTAACAGAACCCAATTAAACAAGAGGGATTAAGAACACAAATCAAACGCTTAATAAAGAATAAAGGGAATGTTTTGGAATGGCCAAGTCAAAGTTCTGATCTTAACCCAATAGAAATGTTCTGGAAGGACCCAAAGCAAAAAGTTATTGTGAGGAAACAAACCAACGTCCTAGAGTTGATGCTGTTCTGTTGGGATTTTAGACTAATATATAGAACAATGAGCTTTCATTCATTAATTTTAAAAATCTGATTTCTAATCCAGGTTGTTATTAGGATCCACTATTTTATCAACAGTAGAAAATCAGAGTGAGATCCTGGTGTTTGAACTATAGTACAGGATTCTGTTATTATTTAAAGTAGATGATCTGAGGCTCTTATTGGGAATCTTGTATGAGTGAAAAATGTTAAAGTTGGAGTTGTAGATCATCAGCAGCTTGGTGGGGCTTAAGAGCTGGACTTAACAGTTCCATGAATGAAGCTCTGATCAGCCGTGGATGGTGTTTAATGAAAGACGGTGAGTTTAAACACCAGCAAACGACGTGCTGAAGAAAATCAGAAAAAACAGAGCTGATGGAAGAGATGAAGCTGCTGATGCTGTATAACTCTCTCGTAACATTTCTGACTGATCCCTAAAATAAAAACCAGCTAGAAGCTCATTCACTTCATTTTTGTTGATGGGACTAAAACTGATCTTCAGTGTCGTTGCTGTTCAGTTGAGCTGTGAATCCATTAAGAGCCCAGGATGTTTGATTTATTCAACTCATGTCCTTTATCTCAAATTTAGAACTTAAGTCCAAATCCTTGTTTGTAATTAAGAGTGATGAACCACGGCTCATTGGAAGGTTCAGGTTCCTCATTAAGAGCCTCATCTAACTCATTTAAATCCAAACTAATGAGCCAGTAGATTTTATAAACTAAGTGTTTTACAAATTAAGTGCTGGACATGCCAATTACTACCCACATTCACTACAAGCACTACATTTCCAATAATGCCCCAGCATTCCCGAAAGCCTTTTTATGCACAGTTGTGTTCCTCTACATTCTGTGTGCACCACATATTTCAGTGGTAGCAAAACTTTTTTCTTAATTTTCCCCCTATGAGTAACTAGGAAAACCACATGCACAAAGACCAAAGAAATAAAATGATTAATTGCAAATCTTTTTTTTTTGGCAAAAATTTACTTCAGTTATAGCTTTTTTCATTTTCTCCTGGATTTTTAAAAATATTTCTTCAGTTTTTTCTATTAAGTGTAATAAATGCCTGGCCTTTTAGAGTGAAAATATGTTATTTAATGAACAGATTTTGTCCTATGAGTGAAGTATTTTGATTTTACTTTACATGCAAATTGTATTTCACAAACTCAGACCCTGTGATGTTTGGTGGCCCCCAGGTTGGTAAAGATGTTAGTACTGGATTATATTCCTCACAAATAAATATTAATACTTTTGTCTCATTTATTTAATTTGGTTCTCGTTTAAAATGCGATAAAGATAAATCGCCACCTTTTGAGTCTGTTCATAATTCAGTATTCTCTATTGCATGACTGCTGATCAAAGTACGGGGAAAAAAAGATAATTTTGATCATTTATAATTCTGCTTCAATATAGTGCGAGCAAATGAACTCTTCTAGTTTAGTTTGCAGATCCCACTGGCTTCAAAATCCTTGAGTCCCCTCCTGTTCTGTTCTGTGTTCTGTTTCCACTCAGTGATACCTGATAAAGATGGCAGGAATTGCTGACCCTTATCACCGATCAAATAAATGGAAATAAAGCAAAGATGTTGTTTGTGTTTTTCGGCTCTTGCATCAATCTCACTCGGGTCTGACTTCAAAACATGAAGTCAACGTTCTGCAGAAGGCCGGGTGAACGCTGGAATGATGAAAATCCTCCGGCTGTGTTCAGCATCAGGATCGGATTGTGTTTATCCTCTGCTGGAAATGTATTGTGCATGTACATGATTTCAGAGGCATCATCCAGAGTTCACGTCTGCTGTCACGACTTAAGAGCGATGATCGCGGCCTCGTTCTAACCCACTTAATCCAAATTGAGAACACATCTTGTGATCGAGGGACCATGTCTGCTAGTAATTAATGTCTAAACGTGTGCTACGGCAGTACACGGAGGCAGGGGGAGAACAGGAGGAGAACCCCACAGAGACGAGACGTTATCTCCAGATAAAGATTTCCATTACTAACAGATTTGACTTGACACAATTTATAAACTTTGATTTGACCGCCCTGTTGCGAAAGGCCAGTCCGCTCATAATCAACACTCACTTTCTGTATCTTGTTCAAAGGCTACAAAAATAAAGATCCGGTTTATGCAATCAGCCCATGCGACATGAGGGCCACATTTTTCAAGGCCGGACCCATATCTGTGGAATCCAGTTGGTTTCCTTTTCCAGCTTTGCAAGTTCAGCTCTTATTTCAGTGAATGCTGAGGCCATGTCATCATTGATCAGGATCTTCTCGAACAAGTCGCCGTATTTGTTCTCCATTGCCTGAGTGGCATTAATCATATTCTTAAAATCAGCCTCCTGTAAACAGAAACGAGTTTCTTACGCTTAATCTGTTAGGTTTCAGTACATTGTCAGTATAGCCCAGTGCCCAAATTAATTTGTTTTAATTCGTTACCCCACTTATCCCTATTAGGGGGGAAATGGGGTGTGTGAAATATCCCCTAATGTTTGTGAGCAGTATAATGCTAATAACAAATACAACCTATACGCTTTAGTTCTATGTACAACAATTTTCAGTTTCTCAATCAAACTAAACAGGATCCTACATTCTCATAACCCTGTACTCTCAGGATCCCATGTTCCCAGACACATATGCAGGCTTCTACATATCCAGAGCAGTGTGCTCCACATCTATATTCTCATTGCCCTTTATTTTTACTCCAAAAGCCCTATATACTCAGACTCCAATACTCCAAAAGCCCTATATACTCAAACTCCATTACTCCAAAAGCCCTATATACTCAAACTCCAATACTCCAAAAGCCCTATATACTCAGACTCCAATACTCCAAAAGCCCTATATACTCAAACTCCAATACTCCAATAGCCCTATATACTCAGACTACAATACTAAAAAAGTCCTATATACTCAGACTCCAATACTACAAAAGTCCTATATACTTAGACTCCAATACGAAAAAAGCCCTATATACTCAAACTCCAATACTAAAAAAAACCCTATATACTCAGAGTCCAATACTAACAAAACCCTATATACTCAGACTCCAATACTCCAAAAGCCCTATATACTCAAACTCCAATACTCCAATAGCCCTATATACTTAGACTCCAATACGAAAAAAGCCCTATATATTTAGACTCCAATACTCCAATAGCCCTATATACTCAGACTCCAATAGCCCTATATACTCAGATTTCAATACTCCTGGGGCTCTATATCCGTAGACTCCAATTTCCAATAGCTTTACATTCTCAGATTTTAAGAGCCCTATATACTCAGACTCCAATACTCCAAGAGCTCTATATTCTCAGACCCTCAAGACTCCTATATTCCTGGGGTCTTGTTCTCACACGTCTATATTTTCTTGGCCCCATTTTCAAAATGCTCTAAGGTAATTATTTTCTAAGATCCTATACTGTAAGGGCCCTCTATTCTCAGACTCGTGTGATTGTGTCTGCATATCCAGGGCACTGTGTTTCAAAGCTCCTAGACTCCCAAGATGCTATGGTAACCTTTGATAAGGAAATTGGGCTATGCACAGATTCAGAGTTTATTCAAATACAAAGTGAATCCAAGACGTACAAAGGTGAGCAGTGCCACTGATTAAAGGCATGTTCCGTTACTGAGTAATGGTGATTGACCTGTAGAGGAGATCGTCCTTACCAAAAATGTTCTCATCTGTCCTGGCTCCTTTTGGCCGGCCACGATTTTGGCTCTTCCTCGGCTAAGCCGGAGCCGTTCTATGGCTGGAGGCTTCACAAACACGACATACGGTTTAAATTCTGCTGTGTACACCATCTTTAAAGCCTTTAGACAAGAGCAGAAAACAGTTTGGTTACAGCGTATTAAGAGAAACTCGCAAAGTTAGTCATTAAATCATTAAACTGGCATCCCTCGTGCTGACTGAGAAGCGCCGTTTGTTTCCATTCGGGCCTCTCTGGCACATCAGTGATGCCATCGGTTCAGTTTCAAATATCGTGTCATCCCGTCTTTCCCTCCACAGCAGAAAGGATTCCATACACGTCCAGGACGTGTCCGAGACCGGCTGCTTCGGCGACGAGAGAGAACCCCGCCATGAACATTACGAGCTGGCGAAAAATAACAATCACCCGACAGGAAACATACCAACCAGCACGAAGCTGGCAGAAGCTCCCGTCCAAGATGACATCATTCCTGCCCTTGCCCTCAGTTCCAAAATCAACAAACATAGCATGCAGTGTAGTCCAGTCTCGCTCTGTGTGTGTAAGTCGTGATCAGTGTGTTTTATCACTTACACGTGTGGCCCTTTAATACAAGACGTTTCCACTCACATGGGGCTCCACATCCAGCAGGCACACCTTGCTCTCCTCTAGGACCCTGCGCACCGAATCCAGTCTGGTACCGTAGTAGTTCCCCATGTGCTCTCCATACTGGATAAATCTGTGGACAAACACGATGAGCCATCTCAACATGCAGAGTTATATTTGGTAGATCTTTTTTCCCCCCAAAATGAGATGAGACTCAAACCAGATATATATTTGTTGCTTCACCCTGGGACGTGACCTCAAAACATTTTCTTTAGTAACACCTTCAAATGGTTTGTACACATTTTAAGCCTGCACCAAAAGCAGCAAAAGCAAACGGGTCGAGCAGGTGGAAGGTCCAGACCTTATTCTAAAATTCACTGGGTTACTCCAGGACATCGCAGAATTGCTTCACTGCATCTGCTTCCCAAAACTGGGCTTAAATCCAGGTCCTTAAGAACTACTTTTTACCATGTAGGGGAGGTATACTTGACACTTGAAAGACCTCTTTCTTTATATATGTATTTTCTGAGCCACCCAAGCAGGTTGGGTCTCATTTTTTCAGTCTTGGTCCTCCCTAGTTTTTTTTTCCTCATATCATTTTGGGAGTTTTTTCTTGCCACTGTCACCCTAGGCTCGCTTAGCTCATGCTTTGGGCCTAGATATTTGTTATGAAAAGCACTATAGAAATAAATCTAATTCTGACTTTTGATAACCACCAGTAGCAGACGTGAGTGGTTTCTGACCAGCGACTGAGGTGCTGCCAAGTGATTAAAATATATGAAAGAAGCTCTTCTTAAGCCACATTTGGTGCAGTGGTATATGGGTAACACATCCACTGTGCAGCGTTTGTTTATTCAGAGCCCAGAGCAGTATAGTAGATAGTAGGCTAAAAAGAAAATGGTCTGTCGCTAATGCTGCCACCGCCACGCATTTATTGTCGTATTCAGATTACTTGAATCACCCTGTGTGATAGAACATACAAAACACACCACTTAGTGCCTTCATTTTATGTATACAACCTTAAAGGTTGCGCTCAGGCACGAGTTTCAGGGGGTGGTGGTGAGAGCTGGAACCAAAACACTCGCATGCCGCACTTGAGGGGTCTGATGGAAACGTGAGCGTGTACACACCAAGAGGGGAAGTTGGAAAGCCACCCAAAACCACCCACGTGCCGTCACGTCTTACTGGCGTCCAGAGATAATAACGGAGCGACCGGCGAGGGCGTTTGAAATAAGTTGTAGCCATTATCAGGAAACCATGCTCGCAGACAGTTTTGGCACTGCGTGGCCAAATCTAATCTGCGATGTTACGCCTGCAATCGGAACCACCTGTTTGCTCAAATATTTTAGGGAAACGTGCCAGCTTTTTTTAACCGAGAGCTCCCAGGGACTATAAAGGATGGAAACACGTTGTCTATGAGGCGAATCTATTAACTGGCATTTAAATGCATGGGTTATGTGATCAAGATTGTAGAAAGTTGTAGGTTCAAATCCCAGCTCTGCCAAACTGCCACTGCTGCAAGATCTTGAGCTCTCAGCTTCTCAGCTCAGCTGTAATTAAGGTGCCCTTCTGTTTTGAATAGTTTTAAACTGAATCCCTTCTGATGGGTAAAATGTGGTGGATTCAATTAAATTCATTTCAAAATGTATTTATATAGAGCTTTTTACAATGGTGCATTGTCTCAATGCAGCTTTACAATATTATATTACAAAGGTATCTTAAAAGGCCAATCCCAAATTGAGCAAGCCTAAGGCGACAGGGTTAAGAAAAAACTCCCTGAAAGTAGAAAGAAGAAATCTTGAGAGGACCAAGACTCAAAAAGGGACAAAAAATACATTTTAAAAATAGATTTTAAAATTAGTCCTCCTGGATGTTTTGTCCTGTCTATAATCATATTCTAATCAAACACAAACGTAAATAAAGGCAGAGTTTTTGTCCGAGTCAAGCCACCAAAGAACAAGGTACAAAAAATAAACCGTAGCTGGACGGTAAAATAGGCCGTCCGCATAGCGATATACCGTGACAGTGCCTGTGGGTGCATGCTTTAGAGATTTCCGTCTGCTTTTGAGTAAAATTGTGGAAAGTGGTTATTTCCTGTCAGGTCCCGCTCATGAACGGCGAGGTCTGAAACCCTAAAAAGGATTAAATGTGTGATGGAAATTCCATAAGCATCTTTGAAGTGCAGAGCGGAGCAGTCTGAAAACTGGCGTAGGAGTTTGATCGGTGGAAAAGAAAAAGGGAACGGCGAAGTCACTAATAAGCGTGTATTAATGAGTCCACAGGGGCAGAGTTTCAGAGCGTTCCTTCTGCCCCAGCATGTGGCGATTTGTTAAGTTAATCTTTAGTTAATTACACATTAATCAAACGATTTTTCAGGTACACCTTACTGCCTTAATTCTGCTCTCATAGATTTAACAAGGTGCTGGAAACATAGGTGCTCTTTTGGATTGAGATTTTTTGGAACTGTGGAGGCTGTTTGAGGCTGAGGGAGCTTTGTGCCATCAGAAGCCAAGGAAACCCCCACACCAATATACCCCCAGCAGCCTGAACCGTTGATCCAAGAAAGGATGGATCCATGCTTTCATGTTGTTAGGCCAAATTCACACCCGACCATCCGAATGTAGCAGCAGAAATCAAGATCAGACCAGGAGACGTCTTTCCAATCTTCAATCGTCCTGGTTTGGTGAGCCCGTGTAAATTGAAGCCTCAGTTGTCTGTTCGTAGCTTACCGAAAGGGCAACGAGCATGATCTGCTGCTGCTGTAGCCCATCTGCTTCAAGGTTGGACATGTTCTTTGCTCAGAGATACTCTTCTGCTCATTTGTAATTTGGGGTTATTTGATTTTCATCAGCTCAAACCAGTCTGCATTTTAAAGCGTTTTCACCCAGAGAACTACCCTCATTAGAATTTTTTTTCTTTTTCAAACCATTGTCTGTTAAAGCCTTGAGGTGGCGCTGTGGGTGAAAATCCCAGTAGATCAACAGCTTCTGAAATCTAGCAACAACAACCAGGACATGTTTAAAATAACTTAAATTACATCACATTTCTTCCCCATTCTGATGCTTGTTTTGATTCAGGAGCTCCTCTTGATCATCTCTATAGGGCTAAATGAACTAAGACACTACCCTGTGATTGGCTGAACAGATATTTGCGTTAACGAGGAGTTGTACAGGTGTAGCTAGTAAAGTCTTGCAGTTAAAAAATGTGAGAACCCTAAGCTTCAGCACTGGTGTTTGACCCACTTGTTGTCTAAGATGTCTTTTTCAAAAGCTTGTTTGGAGATAAAATGGTAGTCCACCCCGTCTCTGTCGTGTTTTCGGCACTGACGGGTGGTATCTGTGGAACAGAGAGACAAAGATTACAAGTGTTCACGCAGTCTATACAGGGCTAAGTTACTGAAAATACTAACAGGCTCCTACTGAGGCCAAATCCTACCTAAAACCAAAATTCAGTAAGAGCAGGCAGAGGTACGGCCTGAACAGGACCCAAACCGGGATTCGAACCCAAGCCCTCAGATCCTTGCCACTGAAGCTAATAATTGTTAGGTGTAATCTTTTAGAAATCTAGATTTAGGTACACGGAGAATTTATTTTTGCTATATTTTCATTTATAATTTATATAATTTAACTAAGGTACATAATTTATTAGTTTATACCAATAATTGTAAAATAAACAACATATGTAAAAAATATGATCATTAAAATAAAATCTAGTGATATGTACACAAATTAATTAGATATAATATTATGAATCACAAAATACAGACTATAAAAAAATAATTAAAAAATGTTGTACTATTCACTTTTTTACATTCTGTTGAGACTTTGTGCATAAAAAATTGTGAAAAAAGGTTATGAACTTTGCAAATTTATTAAAAAGGAAAAAGTTTTCCATGGATATAAGGATCTGAACGCTTTGCTATGACACTTGAAGGTTACTTCTGGGTTCCTCCCATTTCGCCTGATCTGTTCTCCTGAGATGTTTCTACACTTTGATAGGTAAAGTCAGTGGATTTGGACATCATTTATAAAGACACACCCTATATAAGATCTCACAGCTAATAATGGAGATTAGATCGAAAACCAAACCATGAGGAGGACAGAACTACCTGTAGAGCTCAGAGATAAAAATGTATAGAGCCACAGATCTGAAGAAGAGCTACAAAAACTCTGCTGCACTGAAAGTGTCCATAATTCTTAAACTAAAGAAGTTTGGAAGAACCAGAACTCTTCCTATAGCTGGCCGTCACACCAAACTAATTAGGTGTTCGGTAAGTGAGGCAACCAAGAAGTTTGGGGGGAAAAGCACTTTAAGGACTTTTTGGTCTAAAAAACAAGATTCTAAGCATCATGTCTGGAGTAATTCAAATCAAATCATTTGATCTACTCCATCCCTACAGTGAAGCATGGTTCTTGGTAGCTGGGACAGGGAGAAGGGTCAGGGTTGAGGGAAAGATGAAAAGTACAGGGATATTCTGAATGAAATCCTGATCCAAAGCGCTCAGAAGCTCAGACTGGGCTGAAAGGTCAGCTTCCAACAAGATATAAGTCTAAGCACAAAACCAAGACAAAACAGGAGCCGTACAGCCAGAGCTCAGAATGAAACCCAATCGAACATCTGGACAGACCTAACAATGACAATCCTCCGACGGTCCCCGTCCAACCTGCCAGAGCTTGACAGAATCTGCAGAGAAGAACGAAAGAAAATCCCTAATCCTTGTGGCATTAAACCCAAGAAGACTAGAGGCTGTAATCGCTGCCACAGGGGCTTCAGCGCTGCCACAGTTCTGAGGGAAGCGTCCAAATACCTATGGAATACAAACTACTGTACAGCACCTGAGACTTAAAATAAAATGGGAGAATGAACAAAAATCAATAATTTTTTAAACCTTTTGGGATCTTTACGTGAGATATTTGACAGGAAGCTTTCCAAATAAAAACGAACAATTTAAGCTTTTATGCATTTTACGTTTTCCATGTGCAGAAAACGCAGCGTGTGCCAAAATTAAATCACGGCCTCAGGCTGAATAACCAGCGGTCAATCAAACCAAAGCGTCCATCAGAGGCTCTCTGGCGCACGATCAGAAAAAGCATGCTGTCAGGGGCGGATTCCACGGGGGAGAAAGATGAGAAACTGGCAGGTGTCCAGCGGGGAGGTGGGTTGAAATACACTTACAGGAGCTTTTAGGAAGCCCCATTCAAAATCCATAGGTGTTAATATGAAGTTGATTCCTGTTTAACAGCTTCGACTCTTCTGGGAAGGTTTTCTAAGATTTTGGACTGTCTTTGGGGATTGATACCCGTTCATCCAGGTCAAACCTCTTTTTCTTTCCCTATTTCTGTCTGTCTTTCTCCCCTTCCTTTCCCTTTAGCTATGATGCTATAGTTAGTGCTGCCGGAGTTTTCATGCTGCACTTGACATCAGTAATGGATAATAGACTCTGTGCTCCAA
>JAUZSU010151641.1:0-14540 GCA_034780255.1 Parotocinclus maculicauda
GTACTCAGCATGCGAAGCATAATACTGTAAAAAACAAGTTCTTACTGAATTCCAGTCAACGTTTGAAGAACTTATCCAGTGTGATCTGCTTTAGCTGTGGCTAAGTGGCGACTTGTTGCTTTTTTTGTAGTAAAGGGCTGGGGAGAAACTCATGAGTTTTCGGGTAGAGACGAAGAGTTTCCCATTAACCGGTGGTCCTATGAACCGGAATCGACTGTATATTTTAAGTTATAATTATATAAATGTACAGATCCTGTAATAAAAATAAAACAATATCAATTTTTTAATCTAACCCACAAAAAAAACTGTGATTTGTGTTTGTTTGATGACAACACAGTTCATGCACCTGATCAAAGGAATCTTCTGGCTAGCTCCAGGTAGACTGGAGGGTCTGTGCACCCATATGTGACTGAGAATCCTGTATGAAACATAGTGAAGCCTGGAGCAGCCTGTCACTCTAAGCTGAGATGACATGTGCACATACACATGTAAATGCATACACAGCCATGCACCCGGAGGTATTTCACCAGAAAAAACAGAAGCCTGCTTGAATTAAGCTACACTGACATACATATGCACTCCCACTTGGTGACCTTTCTAGCTGACAAGGAGATGTCCAGTGTAGAGTTCTGATGTAGAGAAAGTAGAAAGAAGGAGCCATATCACTGCCACGCACATGGCATACTAATGCACATATATCCCTGAGTTGGTCTGTGGATCCACACAAAATATCAGGACCAGGACAGCCATCTGATGTGCCTTTCAATTCAGTCCTGATCTATATCCTGTTAATAACCTTTGTAGTTATTTTGTGTTCACTGATGATGGTTACCCAGACTGTAAACTGCAAAAATAGGAAAAATCTGAAAATGATATACAGGGTGAGTCAAAACTTACAGGGCACATTGTGAGTCAAAAGCCACAGGACACACCGTGTGATGCATCACTTACTTTTTGCAAATGCTACCGAAACCATTGTTGAGGTTTTTTCATCGGGAAAACCACTACATGGCTTGTCGTCCACAGACCCAGTTTCATGGAATTTGGCTATGAGGGATGCAACAGTGCTTTGTGAAATTGGTCTTTCTGGGTGTCAGTTGTTGAAGTCTGCAGCTATGATACGGAAGCGGCATTCCCCAGACATCAGAATCATTAATTCCATTTTCAGTTACCTGTGAAGAACAACAAAAGTTTTGAACTTTCTGTGCTGATAACTTTTGAACCACACTAGATATTGCAAATCTTACTGTGGCAATTGATTTTTCTTCTTTGTTATGCTACGTTACCTACGTACCTTACCGTAGGAAAAACTTGCCCTTGATCCAAAATGGCAGCTTTCAAGATAGCCAAAAGATAGGCCCCCTCACCCATTACTCGCTGGGGTATTCAAATTTTTCGATTTTCGTAATTTTCCATTTTGTAAAAGGGGTTGTTCTGTGTCTTTTTACTCACAATGTATTTAAGTTTTAGTGGCCACTGCACATTGTAGATCTACAATTACAGACTGTGGTCCATTTGTTTCTCTTCATACTTGTTAGTCACCTTTATTTTGTTCTAATGGACAGGAGACCCACAGAACGAGTACATATCAGGTTCAATTTGGATGATGGATTATTCTTAGCACTGCAGCGACACTGATGTGGCGGTGGTGTGTTAGTGTGTGCTGCACTGGCACGAGTGGATCACAAACCTCAGTGCTTCTTGACTTCAACAACCTAAGTGCTGGACTGAAAAAATTCCACCATCCACCGTCCACCATCCAGCCTTCTGTGAGGACTGATTAAGGATTAGATGACAATTAACACACACTGTGAAACAACAGATGATCTACTGTCTCTAACTTTAAATCTACATCTAGGCATTTAGCAGACACAGAGCAACTCAGAACTGATACAATCTTAACAAATACAGCTGTTACAGACTCAGCAACCGTAGCTTAAGGGTTTTCAAGGACCCAACAATAGCAGCAGAGGTGTGATTTAAACCATGAAACCAGTACCTTAACCCACAACCCTGACAGTCCCTTATGTAACGGAGTTAAAAATGTACAATAGTGTTCATACATGATTTTTGCAATTCATTGAGCAGCCTATTTCTGTATTGGGGATTTTGGAACCTCCTTTGGAGATAAGGTGTACTGCAGGTCTGCTGGATTGTCCCTGAGTGCTTACCTAGGTTCACTGTCTTCATAGTAAAACATGACTTAATTTCTTAAATTAAACATATTGCTTGTGAGATCTTATTTTACATTAATTGTGAGGTCTGGGTGAAATTAGTGTCACAAACAAGGAGTTTATTATTGTTTTAGATTCTGCTACGGCTCTAAACTCTGCTAGCAAGTTTTCGTTCATTCCGTGGATAGTTAGAGCTTAGTTTAACATGTTTTAAATGTGTAGTAAGTCTGGCATGATTTGTATGGGTGCATTGCCTTTGTTCGCGATAAGATCGCAAATGTTCATTGAATGCTCTCCATCGTTAATTGGCAGATACTCCATGCTTCTGAAAATTCCACTCTGTCCAGCCTGCCAGCTCTGTGTGAATAATAAATGCATGTAATTAGCCCATGTAACGTGGTGCAAATTTTGTTATTTTGTTTGCACAGATGCCACACGTTCAATGTACACTGGAGCCTGAAGGCTTATTTGTTTAGGTATGCTGTTCCAGTCCAAATGTCTACCTTCGACCATGCACAATTACCGTCAGACTAATCACCTGCACCTCATTCCAGATTCCTATATAGTCTCTCCCTGACCTTATATTCTATGCTGATTTACTTGGTCTACACCTTGTTTTAAAGCGCTTCCCGTATCTTACTTTTCATTGTTTATTATCGCTGTCTCACCGTGTTCCGACCCTTTTCTGTCCTCCGACCTCGTTTCTCGTCTCACCCTCTGGATATTGTCGTTGTTTCCGTGTTCGACCTTGGACTGTCTAATGTTGTGATTTTGCTAGGCGATTTAATATTAAAGCCTGTGAATCTGCAAGCTGTGTTTGGCTCCAGTTTCTACACACAGCCTGACAATGTGTGAATAAACAAGTTTCGGTATTGCAGATATAATACATTCCTTATGGAAACATGATCTTCATTCCTTTATATGCATATAGCTCTCGCTCTCTTTCCGTCAAACACACACAAACATACCTGTACTGATTTATGTTTCTTTGTGGAGAATCACAAGCCTTTAAATGGTCAAATAAAAATTCATCCTTATATTCCACAGCATGTACTCTCACTTTTATGTCCATCTCACAGGGTCCTGTTAATTGAAGGGAGTTACAAATTATCCCTATGTGACCTGAAGATTCAGGAGGCTTCTAAGATGTATTCTACCATGATCTTGTGTTTCATACTCATAATAACTGTTTGCTACCAGTTTAAAACCTTTCCTATTCTCATAAACCATGAATGTGCAAGCCTTCGAGAAGTTTATTTCAGGTGGCTTAGAATGTCTGACAAAGCATATTTTAGGTTCTACTCAAAAAAGTTTTGCCGACTATTCTGTAAAGACAATGAGAAACAAGGCAGAGTAAAAATCATTTGAATACATCACAATTAATTTGGCCAATTTTGAATTTGGCTCTGTTCAATCATACAGGTGCAAGATTTCATCTTAATTGTGACACAGCACTTCCAAAATGCCAGGCATGATTAAGCAGTGATCAAACACAGATGGACATGATAATAGCCATCACTGCACATAGTGTGGAGAGGAAACAGCAAGCCTCAAAGATAACACCAACTTCCATTCAGCAGAGAGTTTCTACGCAAATCTAATCATATATAATTTAACATGAATGCAAGTCATAGTGCTCAGCATTCAACAACCCAACCACAAGCAAACAGTGTAAGCAGGGTAATGCATTGTCACAAAACTCAAATCATTTCAAACTACAATATTACCTAACTCCCCTGTGTGTCCCATGTGTGCTTATAAGAAAGAAAAGCCAACAAATATCTAAATAAATATCTAATAAGAAATTAGGCACAAAGAAAAGCATAAATTATTGTCAGCACTTTAAGAAAAAAGATCTTGTTTTTGAAATTGTTCATGGACATTTGACTAATGACTTTTAATGATTAAAGTTTTCTTTTTATTTATATTATTATTATTATTATTATTATTATTATTATTATTAGTGTAGCCTTATCATTTATTTCATTTACTGAGGAGAATCAAGGCCATTTTCAGAAAAATACTAACCAGCCTAGAAATAATGCAGTCATATGAACAAACAATATTTCAAAAACATGGAAGAAAAAATTGACAATTCTGTCATATTAAACTATTATACTATAATAATGTTAAAATAAATAAGACCTTCAGTTAATTAAATTGCATGTTAGACTTGAAATATTGCCAGTTATAATGGACTTTGTAGGAAAAACCTTTCTATCTTAAAAGGGCATAATCTGGCAGACTTAATAAAAAAAAATATTAAAATGATATCTGGCCAAGGCTTGAAATGTGTATTGAAAGAAAACCTGACATTTCTGTCTAATTGATAAAAAGGTCAACAAACTTAATGGCTTTGTGGTAAACAGAACTTATATAATCATATAACTATTATATGAATATCCCTATTCATATAATAGATAATCACTGTAGTTTATTATACGTAAAAACTTTAAATAATATACTGTACATAGAGTTTTAGAAAGGGTTCATAAAAAGCACCACTGTACTGTGTTGAAATGTTCTATATGTCTGCATAAATAGGACCTAAAATCACATAACATCAACCCGTTTTGGATTTGTATCATGGCACAACAGTGCCTTCCAAGGTAACAAGAGGAGCACAGAAAAAGAGCCGTTAATGCTCATCAGACTAAAAAAAAATTCTATAATCAGATAGGTTCATACTGTCTGCAATGAAATAAAAGTCAAAAGGCAATGTAAGAAACATTTTTTGTCTTTTTAAATGCATTTTCCATACTGTCACATCTTTTTCAGATTTGGAGTTGTATAGTAAGTCTTTTCACATTATGTAGTCACTACAGGTTCTTGTGTCTTCCAGCTGTCTGATGCAGAGGTAGAGGTATAAGTACGAGTGCTGGAATTGGTGCCATATTACAGAAAATGTCTGTTGTTGTTTTACATCACAAACTGCACAATCTATTTTCTGTATTGCAGCATTCTCAACCCTATAGGGCACAGGTACCCACACATGCACACACATAATGGTCTTTTGAGAAATCAGCTGACCTAATGCATGTCTCAGGAGGGTAGACGGAAGCCGGAGTCTCCAGAAAAAAACCCCAACACAGGCAGAGTTCAGATTGAAAGTCATACCACGAAAAGCTATGAGGTTACAGTGCTAACACTTGTGCCTAGGTGCCTCCAACCAATATATAATCTACTTTCAAACAGTTGTGTCATATGCCCATATGCTCAGAGCAATAGCTTTTGTGACATGTTTGTAGAATTAGGGAAATATTTATCTTCTGCCACTTTTTAATCAAGTCATTATGATCATTTAGGCAAGGTGAGACACATCGGTCTCCATGATTCATTCTCTTCGTATTGATTTCCTTTAGCCTGTCTAAAAGCTGGGGGAGAGCCAGTAAAGTACGTATAAGTGTGTACAAGCTACAATCATGTCAGATGTGGCCACATAAGCAGGTTTTATTTGCATTGTGTTCAAGACCTCTAGAGTGCAAGACCCTTCTACTACAACAGGACTTTGTTCATCACACAAGAATAAAGAGAAGAAAATGAAAAAAATAAATTCCAACAGTGTTTCCTTAGGATAAATACATTTGTAAAGACAGCAGTGCCGTGCTTAATTTGAGATGAATACTGCCAGAACTAGATCCAGTGTTACACAGGTACCTCCAATGGAGTACACCTCCAAATCCAGAAACTGGATGCATCAGGGGGTGGTCCAAGGGGTGGACCACTAAAGCATATATAAAGAATAAGCAGAGTGTATAGAATGCCTATGTCACACCCACATCATGCGCACTCCGTCACCCAAATTCTGATCATGCACTTATTGCACACACCATTTCATCGCCACTATTTATTACACTCCCTGTTCACTCCTCTGTTGCTAAGTCACTTGGTCCCTAAACTTGTCACTCGGCGTTTATACTCACCGTGTTGGACCCTCACTTCGTCTCTTGTTTTCGCCTTTTGCCTGATCCCTGGTACTTCGTTTGCCTGCACTGTGTATCGACTCTGTGTGAACTGTCTTGACCCTGATTTTGCCTGACGTTTGTATTAAAAGTTCTGCTTTCAACTGTACGCTGCGTCTGTCTACGACATCTTCCGACTTCACCTTAAAGCTTAACTTAAGATTTTGCATACATGGTAAAGTAACGCAAGAGGGTCAAAAAGTGCACTTGTAATCTTAATGTGAAACTATTCATATAAAATGTGTTCACTGATACTAAATAAGAAGAGCAGTAACTTGTTTTTTGGGTAACTGGATGCAGGTTTTAATTGGCCATAATTTTTTTTCAATAACATTAGGGAAATTGTCTTGATTTAAAAGGTGGTCTCAAACATAGTTTTGTAGTACTTAAGTGCCATGGCCAAGAACCAAGTCTAAGTCAAGCTCATAACCTATGTGAAGGAGAGTCCACGGAGTTACCCATATCACTCATACTTTTCTTACAGGTCACTTGCACTATAATTACATATAATGTGGTGTACTATGTTGTGCGTATTACTGCTCTACACTATTTGAGATAAAAGGTTTACCTAACAGTTATTTTCAGTGTGAAGTGCAGTTATTTTATGAAAGCACACACCAATATAAATGAGTCACTAGGGGCCTGCAGAAACACAACTGGGCATGCATAGAATGCAGAGAGTAAGAGCAGTTTCCTGTCAGTTGCAGTATATAGCTGAATGTGAACACATCTCCAGTGCAGAGTATCTCCCGCTTTGCTGAAAAGTTGGGATTTTGTGTCTTTAAGCGTTGTTATCATACCACAGATACAGTTAATAATGTCAAGAATCTACATACACGATAAATGTTTTCTGCTACATCTGCATTGAGTGGGGCATTCTCAACCCATATGCAATTACATCTCTCATTTGAAATGCTATGGACATTACTTTGGCTGTAAACAGAGTGATCAAGATATATTTTGGCCCTAGAATTTGTGGTATCCCAAGTAACGGTTCTTATTGCTTTAGAAAACTATTCACGATCCATTTTTCATTCCTTTTGGGGTATAGAAAACACAAAAATCATGACTTGGACTTGACAAAAACATGATATGCCACCACCAACCACCGCCAAAGGTTCTGCCCTAGTTACAGCCCGGACAGTCAGCCTGGTTATCCACCCAAAACATTCCCCTCAAGTCCAAGTCCAGGAAGCTCATCCTAAGCTTCATCAGGCCATGTAAGATTGTCCACCTCATTGTGCTCACCTCTGCACCTCAAGCTTTTCCCACATATGAAGAACCTAACCACCTTCCACAAAGGACCTTTATAGACTTTGATCAGCAATATGTCAAAATCTAGTGTCTTCTGTCATGGTATGGGGCTGTGTCAGTGCCATTGGCAAAGGTCATATACACTTCTAAGATGGCAGCATTAATCCAGAAAGTACATTGAAAATTACAAAGTAAATGCTGCTGAAAAAGAGGGTGTGGTCACTGAACTGAGGCATGTTTTTTTCCCAATAAGAAAAAAAACAAAAAAACATTGCAAAGTGGTAAATGTTTTACCATCTCATTTTTTTTCTAATGTGAGCAGGCCTGAAACAAATAAAGATGAATAATCACCTGTCATGCAGCAGAAGGAAATTTCATTTCAGATGAAAGAAAACTATTAACTACAATTCTGAATTTGGATCTAAAGAAACTGTCAATCACAAGAATTCATATATAAACTTGTCAAACTATTATTGTTGTTCTGGAAACTAAAGTGGTTTAAATCCTAGGTACAGAATGAACGTGTTGTAATAATAAAAAAAGTAATACAAAAAAATTGAGTTTCACGTTGTTCCAACTTAAAACCTCGGCTTAAGGTTATTCATAACTCAGCTAAATAAAGTAGCCATCATCCATGCAGCCAGCCAAACACAAAAGATCAATTGTAGTGTGGGTGGAAAATTCACTCAGCATTAATTAAATGGGGTTTGTTTTTTTCAGCCAACATAAAAGCAATACCCACCTACAATAACATGTATAATCAGTGTAGAGGTGCTTTCAAAAAGTGACAATATAATTTTAGTTAAATTAACAGTTTATTACCGTTATAAATGATAAATGCCTACATTAAAATAATGATCAGGTCATAACTATCCTAGGTTTTACATTTTTTATAGAAACGTTTTTATAGGAAAAATTAATTATATGCTCATTGACCAAAAAGAAATGCGAGATTAATCCAGATAGAAATGCCGGATTGCTGCAAAACTTGCCATGCAGTTGATTAAAGGTGTTGATTGAAAGTTGATTAAATGATTAAAGGTGTGGTCTGAATAGATAATAGGTCTTTCCACAACACGGCATAAAAATGTTTCCCCCACTGCTCTATACAAAGGCTCCCAGAGGCTACTTTTGGGTAATGTTGACTGCTAGATATGTCACCTATGCATGAACCTGCCCGTCATCTAATTGCAAAACACAACCTGGATTAATTGCCAAAGACAATATGATCCCAATTAAAAAGCAGTCCTGGTTTCTTGTTCATGACACCACTGCAAACAAAGGTGGTGGTGGCTTGCTCTCAATGGCAGGACATGTGATGGGCACAGTGACAACAAATTTCCTTCTTCTAAGGACCTACAAGTGGTCAGTGTAGAGACAGGGTTGTGTAGTAAATGTACCACCTGTGTCTGGATAGTGGATAATGAATCTGTGGGAGCTGCATGTGCTTGTTGATGTATCAAACAATCCATTCTACCACTGGTCTTTCTGGTTCACCCAGACCTTGTTTGCTGTGTGTGCGCCCTCATGGAACCACTGCTCTCAACACCTCCTAACAGCTAGTTTAGAGTGGTTTATATGTCAAAACATCCATCTTGCATCTCTCCACCCAATGATGCACCCCTTCTCAAAGTCTGTCAAATGGGCAAAATGTCCTCAAGTGCATTGGAGAGGCATGCCAAGCAGTCTCACCAAATAGATACGAGTCTATTTATGGGGAAGTGGAGAAGTGCCATAATGCTGTCTTGAGGCAAGTGTCTAATCAAACCACGCCTGCAATAATTTTTATATCTCCCTGAGACCTAACTGCATGCCTGTTTTACAGTAAACAAACATTTCCATCTGGGTGCTTTGTCAACCATGAACAAATACATAATAAATAAATACATAGTATTCCATTTCTTAAACCGTATGTCCTGACCAGGGTTGCCGGAAAGCCAGGGCCTAGTTGGAGGTACAGGGCACAAAGCAGAAACAACCGTAGACAGGGTGCCAATCCATCATAGTGTATTTGGGTTTAGTTTGGGCAATTTGAGCAGTGGCAATTCAAGTCAGTTCAGGTACTGGAATATATACTTGTCATTATCGGGGCTTTGAGCAGCATTTTTACCAATTAAGTGCCTACTTCAACAGTCTAATTTCATATTTATATCACAGTGCAACAGGAAGTCATAGCTGACTTGGAAAAATTCGTAATAGTTAGGTGTTTTTTGATAAAGCCAAACTGGAACATGTTTCAGTTATATTTAGTCAACGTTGTTTTAATATTTACCTTAAAAATACACCCTTCTCCAGAGCTACTTACAACTGATAAAACCTTACAATTCAACCAATTGTGGGGCCAAAGTGGGATTGCAGAAGTGGGATTTCAACCCTGGACATGCTGGTCTACAGTCCATATTTTGCTTGAGTTTAACCTACTACCCAAAAAGTCATTTTTTTAATAACCATTTAACCCATATTTACTGAGAGACAATAATTGTAAAGTAGACTGTATCTCTAAAGCCTTCTCACAGCTAAAATGCCAAGTAACAATTCTAACAACGTCTTTTGTAAATGAAAACATTTATACTGCAAAATGTCCTGGAGACAGGGACTAGGTTTATGTCATGTAAATGTGGGTGGTATAAGGATGAAGTGCAGACTGCAGGTTGATGAGGTTGAAAAAAAATAAAAATAAAAAAATAAAAGACAAGGTGCTGTGATTTGGGATAAAATAGCATAGTGTATGACTGTTGTTGATGCCTCAGTTTCCTTTGCTCCAGCCTGTCTAACTGGAAAACTCTAAGGAAATGTAGCAGTGAGATCCCAAAGGAAGTTGTCAGGTTTGTGTGTGTTTGACTCAGAGCTGTTGACAGCAGTGAGTGACGGTGTCTGCACCACCACACCGCCCAACTCTCATAACATCTATTATTCAGTGACATCCAAACACCAGAGCTGTGTCTCTTTCACTCTCACTCTTCACCTTTATCTTTCTCACTTTCTGTCTGTTTCTATCCATCTGTTCTTCCAAACACTGTATATCACTACACCAGAGTTCCATGATAAGAGGAAATTACATTACTGCCATGCAGGAAAAAAACTTTTACTCCTTTAGAAAGTTACATTATTGTCATTAAATATTAATTGGATATCTTGAACAGAATTAGATTTTATTCTCTTTCAGACCTATGATTACATCAGAGACACAGCAACACCTGCTGCTGTCTCTAACTTTCCCATTTACCCATACTACTTGAAATTGGGGATGGGGTAGATAAAGATATATTTTTTTTACATTTTAAACTACACTGCACAAACAATAATAGTAGGAAAATATACTATACAAACCAATACTGAGCTGCAGCGACCAAGTTGTATTTTCTGTCACTATGCTGGACATACTTTATGCTGTGCTGTGGCTCATTAAACTAACCAGCTCACATTGTAAACAAAAACTCAGATAGTCCAGAATGATGAAGATGCTGAAGGCCTAGCCACTGGTGGTGCCGACAGTGATTTTGGTGCCTGGTGGGCTAACGTTCTCTTATTTGCTGGCTCCATTCAGAACAACCAGATGGGTGCAGTGCTCAGGACCTGGCCCCTAGTACATGTCCTTGCACTCTGGATGCCACAAATTAATAGAGCACCTTTGGGATGTGGTGGAACAGGAGATTCAGATCATGGATGTTCAGAAATGTCGTGCACAAAAATGTGCTGCAACTTACTGATGCTGCTTAAGTTAAATTGAACTTCTTAGATGCTGCATTGGTTTTTTAATACTGTAGCATAGGTACATCCCTCATGCTTTTCATGTTTTATGTCTTTGCAGTGTTTACTTGGCTAATCAGACATTTCTCTTCCACCTCCACAATCAATCAATCCAAATTGTCTTAATATTATTGTGACGTGAGAGAAAAGAAAAACATCTAAAAACAATTAGATGATTGCCTAGGACAACGTGAATCAGTGCCAGAATTTTGGTAATTATTTGTACTCTGGGAATAACCACATCGCTCAAGCTTGGAGGATGCTTGATAAATATTAGTGCTTCTAAAATTCCCTAATGGATTGTGTTTGTGATTGGGATGTTGATGCAAGCTGTCACGTACTGTATATACACATGCAAACAGGTAACAAATGAAAGGAAATAGCAAAGTGTTCTAGTAAGTTCTCCAGCCACCAGAACAGCTTTGATGATTTGAGGTATAAAAAGTCTCTAAACCTGAAATAAAAGATAAGCATTGTGTTAAAACATATTCTTTTATTTAGTGTTTTGTCTTTCATTTAGTGTTTTGAGAGTATTGTCCATCTCTATCTGGGAATCTGGTTTTGCAAAATAAATAAGGACTATTCATATTACTACTAGTAGTAGCAAATTAAGCAGTGATCTGAATACAATTCACTGGGAGAAATTCACTGGGTGCAAGTTAACTGTGGATCAGGCACCTGTCCTTCATGGGAACTGTCAGGGTTTATTGTTGAATCACTGGTAATTCATTCATAAACCTGGCTATCCCTCAATTTCATTAAATAACATAATGGAATGAATAAGTTAGAAAGAAAAAGGAAAAATGCAATTAACAATACCTGAACCACACACGGTATTAATAAAATACATACACAAACCAATGACAGTAATAAAGGCAAAAAGGCAAAAACAACCAAAGTAGTCAAATAACAATACTTAACAAGGTAAAAACAAAAAAACTAAACAAACTACACATAGATAATTATGCAATTCATTATTTATTAGTGTAAAACAACATGCACAAAACTAAAAAAGGTCACAAATAATTACACACAATATCTGGTACAGAAGCCACACCAGACACAACACACATTATTATTATTATTATTATTATTATTATATATAAACCATAATTATACTAACAACTGAGAACTCCTCAGCCATAATCATTAACCACAGCTCACACTAAGGCCACAATCACAAGTATAAAGCAGGCAAAGTGAGGATCAGAAGCAAGTATCAAACAATCCTAATGAGCATTAGATAGGCAGAACAAGCACCACATGTGTGTAAAAAACACTAAATAAGCATCAAAATTGTTACATGAACATTATAAGCGTTAAATGAGCGTACCCAGTGTGCATACTGCGAGCGGAACCGAGTGTGCAAGCATCAATGAAAGTATGAAAATGAGTATCAAAGTGAGTTACAAAGTGAATGAGTGTGCAAACGGAGCATGGAGCTCAGCATACTGCTAATCACTGCTATCACACACCACCTTAAAGGAGGTTGGAGGAAAAGTGAAATAAGCGAACACAGATGTATTTGTAAATTCATGAAACCATTCAACATTTTAAAATACCCTTAGCCCCCAAAAGAAGGACAATCTCCTATCTCCCAGTAAAGGTTCCTGATAGGATCTAAGGACATCCCACAGGGGATCGTTTATCCAATTAATTTAATTCACACAATATAGAACACAAATTAGGCTTGAAGAGCAGGTGCCGTGCACACATTACTTTTGACACCCTCTGTGCAGAGTTCACAAACTCATTTTCATTCATTGGCATAGGATAAGCACTCCGTCTCTGATCTTCTGATTCCTTATGATTGTCTCTGATCTTCTGATTCATTATGTTCCAGTTTATTCCGGAAAACATCCACAGTTAGTTGGTGATAAGTGTCTCCTCCTCCGCTCTGTTCATAACAATTTAGTCTAACTTTAATGATAAACACTGTCATGTTTTGTATGAAGTCAATTTACTCTTGTAAAAATCCTGTTCATGAATATTTTTACAGCTTGTAGTTGTATATCACATTTTGTGTGCATGTAAAAATAAATCTGTGTATTTATCCTAAGGTGTGAATTTGTAAAAATATATTATTATAATAATAAGTTCATGTTTGCGAATGTGTAATAGAGATTTTCAACTGTATAAAACGTGTGCACATATTTATAAAGATTTTGCTTGGAGGGAATTTGTTTTTAGGAGGGAAATTTTCAACAGATATTATTACAAATATACTTGCATGCAAACCAAAGTTGCAAGCTCACAAACCACAGATGTTGACCGTTTTAAGCCTGAGCTGACTAGCCAATCAGCACCACTGTCCGCTAGTGTTATGGCTCTTTAATAGTCCAACTGTAGTTCATTTGTAGTGATTATGAGCAAATCAAAATACATGGACAGTGTGATTAGTATTTCATGTTTTCACTTTTTATTGTGATTGTAGGCTCACTTATAATATTTTCTATTCTTGATAAAGGAAACAATTAAATAATGGCTAAACAAATCAGTGTTGGTATAAATGCGAATTTTCTCATTTATGTCAGCAGTGTACAGTTAAGCAGTAATACAGTCGATGTCTGTGCTATTACATGAAATTTTGGCATAGGTGCCCTAAGGTCGTATCTCATGTTACAGCACAAACCTTGTTTGTATTATTGCAATTATAACAGTTCCGTTATCAACCTTTAATCATTAGATTTCGAATAAAGTGGATGAAAATAATAAATTGTATGCTTAGAATTAACTTTGGTATAGTTTCAATGGTGCAGCTACCTGGAGGTGTCCAACACTTCTCAGCAGAGGAAACTGACCTGTTAACTGATGATGTAGATGTTTGCATAGCTGCCAACTGGCACATGCTGTGGGTGTGTGCACTGCTGCGTGTCTGTATGTGTGTAACAAGCAGAGGTATGCTGTGCTGTGCTGTGCTTGACCCCTCACATCTGTAGAAGAGAGAATCTGGATGGATACTTCACTACACTTTGCCAAGGAAATGTGTCAAGGCAGAATGTGTCCTGTAATTTGTTGTTTACCTAAAAAAAACAGGACTATACACCAGAAGCTATAAGTTATCAAATGTAATGCGAAAAAATTAAGACATGATGAAAAGACACTACTGACATGAAATACAATCACCCTGTTTTGATACCAACTCTCCAGGTATTTTCTTTCACTCATTAACGCTACAAATAAACTGCAGTTGGACTATTAAAAAGCCGCAACACTAGTAGACAGTGGAAATCATCAAACATGAGCTTTACAAAAACGAATATAAAGTTCTGTACCTGGGCTGAGCTATCCTCGTGATCCTCCACTTTAATTTAAGTAACCAGAAGGTGCTTGAATCTTTTACTTTTGATTGGCTAGTGGGTGGGCAGCGTGCTAATTGGCTAGTGGGTGGGCAGCGTGC